>CABFVX010004982.1:0-35491 GCA_902151425.1 Timema shepardi
CCGCGCACCTCCCCGCGTCTACAACCTATCACCCTTTCCATCAACCCACCCCTTTGCGCCCTGAAACTCCTGCTTCTTCTCTACTGGAGTCTTCTCTTTTCTTTTTTACTTTCTCACTATCTTACAGGTAGATAAAGTATTGTGATCGTCAAAAAAATTGAGCTCAAGATTTTGATTAATCTAGACGTTTCATAGCCCCCACTCCCCGAATCCGAAAAAGTGTTTTTTTGAATGTACGTCTGTCTGTACCTCCAACTAGAGCCTAAATTATTTTACCAATAGGGCTGAAACTTTTTAACTAGGGTTTTCATTGGGTTGCCCCGAGGGAATTTTGGAATTGGATATCCAACCCTAAAATTAAGGGTAGTTTACTGAAGGGCAAAAAGAGAAAAAGTCGATATTCTCAAAATCGGCTTCAACGATTTTGATTAAATTTCATTTAAAATCATTTATAAATATTCCTAACAAAATGGCTACTTTCAATATTTCAGCCAAATTACTTTAAGGGCTCCGGTCTAATGGGTAAATTCTCTTCTTCTTTTTTATCATAGCTCCGAAACTATTTGAAAAATGAAATTACTTATCATTGCAAATATGTAGATTTATTTATAATAAAAATATTGTATTTGAAACATATTTTTATAAAACCAATAACTTTCAAGCTATACGCAAAAAATATATATATATATATATATATATACATTTTAACTTTTCGAACACTAAAGGTTAAGTATTGCGACCGTAAAAAAAAATCCAACTCGAAATAATGATGAATGTCGACGTCTCATTACCCCCCAAATGCTAAAAAGTGGTCTTCGCAAAGCCGCCTGTCTGTGAGTCTTTTTAAACCCAAAATTAGTTTAGCCCCAAGAATAGTTTAGTAAAAAGTGAAAAGAGAAAATTCAATTTGCTCAAAATCAGCTATAACGATTTTGATTAAAATTCGTATCTAGGCGTTGATTAAGATTATAAACAGAATTGCTTTTTTGCATTTTTTTCAATGAAAATTACTTTTAGTATACTTTATAAAAGCGTAAATTTCCGTATCTCCGCAACTATTTGAGATACTAAATAACTTATCACTGTACAGTTTTAGTACTGTTAAAAATAAACAACTTTTATTTGAAATATATTTTTATAAAACCAATAATTTCGGAGATATTGGCAAGTATATTAATTCAATGTTGTAAGCTCTAGTTGTGAAGAGATACTACTTAAGTTTAAACGCAATAATTTTCTAATGCCATAGAGTAAGCTAATAAGTAAGTCTCTCAAGAAGTTGATGTTTTTCTTTTAACCTCTTCTCTTAGGGGAAATGTTTGTACAGCACAGGGGCGAATCCAGAATTTTCGTGAGAAGGGGGAGGGGGCGTGGGTTCTTCCCTCGGAATCGGGTCGGGCAGGGGGGTGGGAGGCACCTCAAGAAATTTTGACATTAAATTACTTCAAAATTTAGAGTACATCTTTGATAAATTTTTTAGTGTAGCGCTAAACTTGAAAATAATCTTTTAATGAATGATATAACTCGAAATTTGCGATTAGTATTGAAATTTATTAAAATCAAATAATAAGAATACCAACAAATAGTTGATTATTAAGAGGGAAATAAGTCTAAACATTGTAACAATTACAATATAAATAGTTTTTTAGCTATTCAATCAATAAGATGAAATAGATGGAATTATTCAGATTTCAAACAATCGAACTTTAACTCCACTCTATAGTATAGCTAGTTATTTCCCATTCTAAATAAAAATTGTATCACTTAGTCATAACAACACGTTATGTGTGTGGTATTATTCAAAGATTTTGTTGAAATAATGTTATTTAAAAATAAATTATGTTAAAGATATTTATTTATTATTAATTAATGAAATAGTAATAATAAAAATGATAAAATAATTTTAAACCTAAACAAGGTTTTTGCAACAAGGTGAGAGGCGCGCAACTTGTATTTGGGTAGTTTAATTTATGCCTATTTTCATCACTTTAATATTTAAGGTGATTGTCTTAAGTACTAATAATAATTACCGCATATTAATCATTTAATAATATTACCATTAACAGTTTCAAAAATGAAATCTGGTTAGTGAGAATATTACGTGACAATAAAACTAGTAGTGACTTTAACAATGATTTAATTGATTTAATTTCTTGAGGGGGTGCGCCCTCCCCTCCTCCCACGGCCCCCTCCTGGATCTACCCCTGGTACAGCAATTATCTATCTATCTCATTTTAGACTCAATAGTCAATTTATTAGTCAATAATTATTTTATTGGTCAAAATTTATAAAAAGAAAATGTATGTAGCAATGCGATAACCATAAGATGTGCTCCCTAAGTAGAATGCCGAAGATTTTAACCGGAAGTCAAAATTAGAATACTAAGTTTTGACCCTTGGCGACCCAATATCGATATTTTTTTATTAGTCCAAATATACAAATGAAAACGTTAATTTTAAAAAATAGAGTTATAAAATTTAAAACCGTGAGTCAAAAAAGTTTTACGTATGTACAGCGCAAATTGTTCTCGGGTTCACTAGTGTATATTATATTTCGAATTTTGAGTAAATAGCTCCATTTTTAAACAATAGCGAGAGAAAGTCCGTGCGGAGTTCCGTAACATTTATTGTAATAGTGTGATAAGTTGCCGGGTTAATGCCAGAATAAAGTTGAAAGATTCCAACAGGGCTATTTTTTACACCCTATGCTTTGTGTTTTATTAGAGAAATAAATGTGTAAAAATGTGACATTAGTTTATGTCCAACGACTTTATAAGCATTTTTACGGCACTATGAGAATTTGCTTTATGAAAAAGGGCTCCAGATTTAGTCTTCCTCTAACCAATACTGTAATTGTTTGGTAGGCTTACAACGAAATATTTTAATATATTTGAGAACTAGCAGTGAGCTTTCCTCTTTATCCTGAGATTAGAAGTTTCGTAGTTTTCTTTCCTCTTCTTAATGACATGAGAAAGGTTGGTTGTAAGTAAAGGGTGAAAGGGAGTATAAACTTAGACAGATTAGAGAAATAGTTCCAGAAAACGCCACAGACCATTGTGTGGCCTGACAGCGATTGATACTTTCTCGCTGACCGAGACGGCCGCACTTAAAGAAAAACGTTTAAAACTCGAGACTAGATCTGTTGGTTTCAAACAAGTGGGGCATCACTGTCTGCATTGTGTGATATCCAGTATTCTCGATTGTAGCACAAGCTGTATTCATACCCTAAATTACTATAAGACCCTATAAGAAGACAATTAGTCGCCTCCCATTTTACTGGAGAGTTGAGATCCAGAGAATCGCCGTGGATACGATTTTATAAACATGCAATGGTAAATGTTCCTGTTCAATAATTAGTTTTATTCTTATATACATTAAATACAATGTACAATGTTCATGATACATAAGTACAAAATTCAAATTTAATTTATTCACGCAGCTTAATGCGGTAAGACATATTTTCAAGTCCTTTGTTTTTTCGAAGTCCCGGAACATGTTATCATTTTTTTAATCCAGTGTATGTAGGCCTTGCACCGTTTTCTTGCAGGTTCACCTAATTCCTTAGATTTAAGTTGGTTAGGTGAAGTGAGGTTATGTAAGAATAGATTAGTCAGGTTAGGTTAGGTAGGTAGGGGTTATGTTGGGTTGTGTTAGGTTAGGTTAGGTATGTTATTGTTTAAATTCCTTTGTTTTCATGTTTTTGACACATACTTAGCTCAATCACTTGGATGTTTGATCGCTCTGAACATGATGAAAGTTTTAGTGGTCGCTTTCAACATACAGACTGTTCACGATAGGTTTTTACCTGGATGACAGTTCGAAAATCATATGTTTAGGTTTTGTGTTGCCAACACATGTAAAATATCACTGTTTTGTTATAAATGTAAAGATCTTTAATTACCTGTTATATATTACATTTAAAATAACGTATACTTAAGTTTTCTCATACTGTTTCATTTTTTTAAATAATTTCTTTTTATCCAACTTGAAACAATATTTTAAACATAATTAAAAGTACTTATTCTTCATTTTGGAACGTTACTGATTTTGTGTAATATAGTGCACACATCAATAATACCTTTTAATACAGGCATCGTATTGACTTGGAAAAGAGAAAATTCTTGTCATATTTTTTACACACAATAAATGATTTTATGATTATTTTATAGTATTTTGAAATATTTAACTGAATAAAAAAATTTCATCAACTGCGTGTCTGCATCATTGTAAACAACTTGTTTACCGTCATGTTCAACGATATGGTTTAAATTCGTCAGTCGCCATTTTGAAGTTATGTTCGTTAGAAGTTTTTGTTAAAGTGGTGCGAATATTTTTTTTAAAGCGGAATAAAACAATAAATAAACTTTGTGTCCGTCCTCAAATATATACATACATATATATATATANCCTCAAATATATATATATATATAATATATAATATTGGCCTAAATTACTGTGGTTAACTATCACATTAATATATTACCACCCGTTTTTATTACAGTCATCCAAAGTGATAGATGTCAGCTGTTTGCGTAGTGATATATTAGGGATTTCTTCTAGTAACATTTCGAGCTGTCATCCAGGTAAACTTAGGTCGTGAATGAATTTTAGGTCGCTTGCGGTAGGCCTACGTAACCGTGTGTACGAATTACACAATGGTTCTATCTTATAATCCATACCATAGTGGAAAAACCCTGGTTTTTATAAGAAGCCCACATTCGATAAACAACATTGATTCATACATAGTCAATCAAACTTGCCATTGTAGAGATGATTTATTAATTTTTTTAAATGCACCCCCCCCTAAAATGTTATCCCAAAACTTCCAATAATACTTCCTTATAGAGAAGTACTGTATAGTTCATCTTCAGGGATCTTCATTATTAAATAAACGAACAAATAATGTAAACAAAAATGTAATATTTTAATTTCCGTTTTTGTGGAAACACGAATCTCCAATTTTCAAACAACGGGCTTCCGACCAGCTACAGGATAGATGAAGACTACATCTGTAAGCAAACCTATTCATTTAACACTATATAGGGGTCTAGATGCTTAGATTAGAAATAAACTACACTATTATTTATTTAACAGTGCGCCTTTCTACCCGTTCGAGTTATACGCTTAAGTAATAATTACGCTAATGGATTAGAATATGGCAAGGCTGCTTTTAGAGGAAGTGAACTCACATTTGCGTGGAGGGAGAGTGGAAAACCATTTAGGAAAAACCACCCCAAGTTCACCCGACCGAGATTCGAACCTCAATCTCCCCGTCCTAGGCAGTCTGGCTCAACACGAAACTAGCACGTTAGCCAACTACGCCACCGAAGTGGGTAACTACTCTATTAATACTTAACACCACATGTGTATGTTTAAGGATTTATTTAAAGGAAAACTTATAAAAATGGGGAGGATAGGTAACCTAATATTAGAACACGTTAGGAAGGATAGTTACAAAAGTTACCTATCATATTTTCAGACTTGAGACTTGTATACAGGTGTCAACTTTGAAAAGTATTATCAATACCTATATAATAATATTAGCAATATGGTGGAATGTTACGAAAAACAATGTTTGTATTTTCTAGACTGCTCTCCTGACAAAATTCCTGGTGAATGGGGGGTGAGACTAAGAAAGGAGCTGACACTGGTCCACTGAACAAGACTAGTTCTACTTCTACCTGAGACCTTGTTAGGGTCGCGAGTAATCACTCGGAAAGGTAAGTTGTGAGGATCAAAAGATGAAGAACAAGGGGAATTGTGTTTATTTAGGGACTATCATAGCGGAAATAACCCGGTTACAGGATTACCAAGTTCGGGATACTGTCGGCAATATTCGCCCAGGTTAAACTTTTAGTCGTATTTTAACTACGCCAAGTGAAAAGTAATTGACTTAATTAAAAGCCACAATAAGTACAGTAAACGAGGCATAAAGAAAACTGTTACTGTAAGGTTTTATTAAATCAAACCTTAGGCCTATATTAGTTTGGTTAAAATTATCTATCCAAGCTGAAAAAAAACTTAAGATTTTTTTAATAGCATGATCAACAACAGCTTTTAGATGAATGCAGGCAGTATGTTCTACTTATTTAAAATTCTAAAGCTTTTTCTTTAGCACCGCGTCTTACTACCTCTTCCGGTTATACGCTTGTGTAATAATTTAAATAATAGTTTTAAGCATGAGATAAGTTATATTTAAAGAAAGTGTACTCCCATTTGCATGGGGAGAGTAAAAAAATTTTTGAAAAAAAAACCCCACCCTCAGTACACCCGACTGAGATTCGAATCTCGGTCTCCCCGTCATCAACAGTCTAGTCAAGTGCGAAAGTAACGCCTTAGAACATGAGGTCACTGAAGCGGGTTAAGTATTTACTATGTTATAATTTGATATAAGAGAAAGTGGGGTAGAATACATAATCTACCAGCGATCATATGCACATGAAGTGAAGATAATTTAGTCGAACTGCAAGTCGTAGAGTTTTAGGTTTCTAAAACTCAGGGACACTGTATTGTTTATATCTATGAACCAATTGTTCAATTCCTGTATGGAGAAATGAATGTACTGCTTTGACGAGTGAAGCTATCAAAAACGATAATGCTGTTTGCTTCCACATATTATCAATGGGAACGCGGTTTCTTAGGAATAACAGCAATAACAAAAGCATACTCATAAATTGGCAGTTAAAATAACCTCTACCAGTGTTTAAACAAATAGAACAAGGTATCCAGCATCTCTATGCTAGGGATCAAACCCGTTATTCCAACAGACAGGTAAATATTGCAGTATAGATGAAAATAGTATATTCAAGTGAGTATAATGTCTACTCATGGATAGTAATCACGCCATCGAAAGTAAAACTATTATTTTATAAACAAACTATTATAAGGGTAACTTATACAACTTGTATTATATCGAGTTTAATAATAAACTTAGGTTACATGGAGCTATTGTAATACAGGGAGTTTAGCTCCTGACAAGTAAACCTAGGTGATGTAGAGCTATTGTAATACAGGGAGTCTAGCTCCTGAACAAGTAAACCTAGGTGATTTAGAGCCATTGTAATACAGGGAGTCTAGCTCCTGACAAGTAAACCTAGGTGATGTAGAACTATTGTAATACAGGGAGTTTAGCTCCTGACATGTAAACCTAGGTGATGTAGAGCTATTGTAATACAGGGAGTCTAGCTCCTGACAAGTAAACCTAGGTGATGTAGAGCTATTGTAATACAGGGAGTTTAGCTCCTGACAAGTAAACCTAGGTGATGTAGAGCTATTGTAATACAGGGAGTCTAGCTCCTGACAAGTAAACCTAGGTGATGTAGAGCTATTGTAATACAGGGAGTTTAGCTCCTGACAAGTAAACCTAGGTGATGTAGAGCTATTGTAATACAGGGAGTCTAGCTCCTGACAAGTAAACCTAGGTGATGTATAGCTATTGTAATACAGGACGTGTAGGGGCAAGTAAACCTAGGTGATGTAGAGCTATTGTAATACAGGAAGTGTAGCTCCTGACAAGTAAACCTAGGTGATGTAGAGCTATTGTAATACAGGGAGTGTATGTCCTGACAAGTAAACCTAGGTGATGTAGAGCTATTGTAATACAGGGAGTGTAGGTCCTGACAAGTAAACCTAGGTGATGTAGAGCTATTGTAATACAGGGAGTTTAGCTCCTGACAAGTAAACCTTGGTGATGTAGAGCTATTGTAATACAGGGAGTGTATGTCCTGACAAGTAAACCTAGGTGATGTAGAGCTAAGGACAGCTCCACTGCAGCTATATAACACACGGATACCGCCACTTGAAGTCGTAAGGACGATCACACCGTGTCTTGACGTGGGAACATGGACCATGTTACAAGACAAGTTTGTTTGCCACTTGAAAACCATGCATGCCTTCGTTCAAGATGAGGTCCATGTGCCAGTGAGCCGGTACCGGTACCGGTGGTACATTGTTTACACTACCAGTCAGGAGTATCTCACATTCCAACAATCACACCCCAACATAATAGGGAGCTTAACCGGACTGGAAGATGAGGGCCACAAATGCCACCAAGCGCTCTTACGGAATCAGACCTCGTCGAAACAAGGAACATCATTCAAAGTTTGTGTGTCATTGGCTCTTGTGACCATTATGGAGTGAGATTCGTACCTCACACAGAGGCGAATTTACAATATATCCCCGTAAGACCTAGGCGAGCCCAAAAATCAAACAGAAAAATATGTACCAAAATGTTCGTTTATTTTATGAATGAATATGTTATTTTTACATAGCGTATAACCCGAACGGGTAGTAAGACGCGGTGCTAAATATTATTATTTTTAGATATATTCCATTCACGGTAGGAATTACTCTCTGAAAGGTCTTTTTTCCTACCAATATCCTACTATATAGTAGATTTATGGTAGGGAAAAAGGCCTTTCAGAAGTCAATTCCTACGGTGAATGGAATATATCATTTTGTCTTAGTTAGATCTTACTAAACCGAAAAGACTTGCTTGGGACAGGCGTTGACCAATCTCACAGCTGACTTCTAACAGTCAAAATTTAGGTATATACCTAAATTTTGAGTGTCAGAAGTAACAGCTGCTAAACACATGTTTTTGCGGATCATCTGGTTCGGCGTAAGGATACGTAGTTTGGTCTAGTAAATTTTTAAAGCTGTCAGTCAGCACCAAAGAAGCCATGGGGCTACTGTAATTCAGTTGTGCCTCAAACTCTAGTTGAGGTTAAACTATCAAGCACGGTCGAGTTCCGCCATGACAGCTGCTTTAATCAGCTATCAACAAAAGTCCTAAATTACAGAGCCTTGTTCGTCGGCTTTTATGTAAGTCCACTAAAATGCTAATCTGCTCTAATCACACCCTTAAATCCAAACAGTTCAAACATTATGAAGGTTATTGGTCTAGTGTTTCAAAAAACTATAGAATCTCTTTCTTTTAATATTCTTAGAAGACGAATTATGTTAAGTTTTGGACGACCAGCCAGGAAGAAGATGTCAGTCAGCAAGGGAGCGGGAAGGAATATAAAGATTTGTATTTTTATTTTGTCTCGCTATACTGCAGTGTGATTTTAATAATAAACCTGATATTTGAAAACTGTATAATTGTTGCCACAATGGCGTAAATGAAAATTATGCAATGTGTTTACTTTCTTAGTCCTTTTAATTAATATTGTAGGTGACCTGGTGGTCTAGGAAGGAAGGTGTCGGACGTATGTGCTGGGGTCCGGGGTTCTATCCTCGGTCCTGGCACCGATTTATCTGATTACCAAACCCTTCCTTCCCCTCTGACAAGATGTGTATTAATCACATCTTGTGAATGTGAGGAATGCCAGGCCAGGCCAGAGAAAAGGAATAAAAAGGAATAGAAAGAGAGATAAAAAAGGTAAACATAATTAGAAACGTAAGGCGAAAAATAGAGAGAAACAAATAGAGAGAAGTGAGACAAAATAGAGAAAGAAAACGAGAGAAAAAGTTAGAGGAAAGAGAAAACAGAGAAAAGTGAGAGGAAAGAGAAAAGAGAGAAAGAAAAGCGAGATAAATAAAAAATATACAGGAAAAGAATACGAAATAAATCATATTAAACTAAAAAAAAGAGAAAGTAAGAGAGAAAAAAGAGAGGAAAATAAAAAGGAAGAGAAAAACAGAGAAAAAAGAAAGAAATATCACATTCTTGTTTCCTGGTGATCAATAATTAATCAGTAGGGATTGGATTTTGCCTATTTGCCTTGATCTAAAACATGGGCAGTTGAGATATTTAATGTTATTACAGGTACAATATGTTAGTGTGGAGCCCGCCACACATTGGACGCAGGGCAGGCGAGGAAGAGGAAAATATGTAATACACATGTTCTTATGGGTTACCGCACATTGAACAGAGTGCAGGTGAAGTGTATAGACAAAACTTTCACGCATCTCTCTGGTTGTAGTAGACGTACAGATTTCCTGTGTCCTCTGCGCCTCTGTCACATAGTTTATGTGGAATGTGATGGTACATCTAGTTCAATTAGTTCAAGACCATCCAGTATTATATGAAACAAGCAATCCAGACTACATGAGGACGAAGACGAAAGATGATATATGGGAAAAGATTGTTATTGAAATGAATTACTCGAACGGTAAGTGTAATATTCTAGATTTTTGTAGTTAGTGAAATTAATATACAGTAATTTGTATAACCCATTAGAAGAATTAGATGTTACTAGACACTGCGCGTAGAGTAAATTACATTTTTTTTTCCTTTTTTTACTAAGCGAGTAGAGTAAAATGAAATTATTTAACTCAGTCTCTTACTCGGAATCCAAATAATTCACACGCCATATCGCGTCTTGTACCACTGGGTGAAAGCTCCCTGATAAATCGCTTCAAATCTGCGGTGACTTGCAAAAACCTCTTCCTGTGCTATGTCTGCCCTGCGTCCAATGTGCGGCGGGCTTTATAGTGTCTATGGTTGCCTATTCTGTTGGTTTTGGCCTATTTTATGAATAAGTGCCTTACCACGCCCATTTCGGCTTTGGCCTCTCTTTTTCATACGCTATGGATTTTCTGCTGAAAAAAGAGAGTCCAGTTTATCAGAAAAGGTAAGTTGTGGCATCCTACTTGTTTGCCGTAGGTTATAAGAGCAACACTTGCTCAATAACTTCCAATGAGCGTGAATTAGGTGAAGGACAAATGGGAGCAGTGGCAGACATCTTGGGAGGAAAAGCCATGCTGTTGCAGGAGAAAACTTCGTATGAAGTAGATCTCAACTTTTCAAATTATAAAAAAAATACTTTCTATTTGAAAATATAACCCATTGCACTGTTGAAAATATAGAAAATTATCGACGCAAGTGCAGATACACTTCATCTAAATTCCACCTTCCTAACGTTTTTAACATATTAACGTAGTTAGTACAACATATGCCTACAGCCCGAACGAGGAGTGAGACGGGGTGATAAAAAAATAAGTCATGTGAATTGGTTGTAGGTAATAAAATAAAAGGTGGTAAAATCAAATTTGCATTGCCTATTTCCTTAAGTACCTATTCTGGCGCCTAAAGCCCATATTTTTATCGGCTATTTTAAACATTTTTGGCGCCTAAGAATCTGCTCCCTAGTGATCAGTCATAGTTGCAAACTAACCTGAGCACTGAGACGAGTTGCAAACGTCCTACCAGGGCGGTGTTAACAACAAGACGTGGATTGTTATTTCAAAATGTGTGTACGGTAATAAGAGATGAGATTTTTCACACATGCTTTAAATGATCAAACACTGAGGAAACAAATTAATTATCTACCAGCCTACCTGTGCGAACTGTGAATGATAATATTTTACATTAGAGTAATCCATTGATTTGTGCCCTGAGGCTAGAGAGACGCTTAGAGAGCATGGGACGAGCGGGCCTAGAATCATCAGGGTTGAAAGGGAGGTATTGAAGCAAATGACAAGAAATCGGTGCAGTGCTGACACCTAGCGATAGTTAATATAACTAATTAAAACAAAAAATAGAGCATAGCTAGTACGATAGTCGGTAGATATATTCACACTAAGCAATACGGTTCACACCAAAATGAAGGGTAAAGTATCACGATATTCAAATAGTATTAAAAACCTTATGATTATTAATCTGTATGAAAAAGTGAAGTTTATCTTATAGGACATGCATTTATCTTGAAAACAAAAATAAATATTCATGCGATCATCTTTAACAGAATATTTGGTTGAACTCTCTTCCAACGTTTATTGCAGCGTCAGAACATGAAGGGGCTTGCTGACCAAAATCTGTCCTGTGGCATTTGTTTCCGGTTGACCGACAAGATGGGCCGCTGACAGACAGACAGACATTGTTAACGGCGGTGTGCCCTAATTATGGTCGAAGGGGCGGGGGTGCTATTAGCCTTACAACCACCAGTAGCTAGAGTTTCCCCTCGTATACAGCGGGGAGCTTGGGTCTTTGTTCTGGCCGCAATTACAGGGCCATAGAACACTGACAGAGCGAGGAGGTTGTTAGACAAGTGAGGGTGGGAACACGTACACAGAACACTGGCAGAGGGTGTTGTTAAGACAAGGGAGGGAGGGAACACGTACACAGAACACTGGCAGAGAGGGGGTTGTTAGACAAGTGAGGGTGGGAACACGTACACAGAACACTGGCAGAGGGTGTTGTTAAGACAAGGGAGGGAGGGAACACGTAAACAGAACACTGGCAGAGGGTGTTAAGACAAGGGTGGGAACACGTATACAGAACACTGGCAGAAGGATTTGTTAGACAAGTGAGGGTGGGAACACGTACACAGAACACTGTCAGAGGGAGTTGTTAAGACAAGTGAGCGTGGGAACACGTACACAGAACACTGGCAGAGGGTGTTGTTAAGACAAGGGTGGGAACACGTACACAGAACACTGGCAGAGGGTGTTGTTAAGACAAGGGTGGGAACACGTACACAGAACACTGGCAGAGAGGGGGTTGTTAGACAAGTGAGGGTGGGAACACGTACAAAGAACACTGACAGAGGGGATTGTTAAGACAAGTGAGGGTGGGAACACGTACACAGAACACTGGCAGAAGGGATTGTTAGACAAGTGAGGGTGGGAACACGTACAAAGAACACTGACAGAGGGGATTGTTAAGACATGGGTGAGAACACGTATACAGAACACTGGCAGAAGGATTTGTTAGACAAGTGAGGGTGGGAACACGTATACAGAACACTGGCAGAGGGTGTTAAGACAAGGGTGAGAACACGTATACAGAACACTGACAGAAGGATTTGTTAAGACAAGGGTGGGAACACGTACACAGAACACTGACAGAAGGATTTGTTAAGACAAGGGTGGGAACACGTATACAGAACACTGACAGAAGGATTTGTTAGACAAGTGAGGGTGGGAACACGTACACAGAACACTGGCAGAAGGTGTTGTTAAGACAAGGGTGGGAGGGAACACATACACAACCATACCTTACACACATTATACAATATTAATGCAATACGTATGTTAGTCATAGAATGAATATATTATTATTTATCATACACCCAATATAAATACATTCACTATCATAAAATATAGACCTTTTTTCATAGGAAGCACCTTATCTGACAAGTATAAAGCTACTAGATTTAGAATACTTACACGTATTCAAAAATCAAGTCATGTTATCTGCAGCTGTCACTTTTAATATACATTTCTAAGAACTTTAAAATAATACTCATAATATGTTAAATTTCGGTCAATGTTGAGTGCAGAATATATATATACACATTTGTACTTTCTCAAAGTTTCTTCATACCAAAATATAGCCCTATATTTAAAATCACATGATATAGAGAGAGCTGAGTTGTACCACTTTGAAGCCTGGGCAATATAGATACATAATTATATTTCCAAGATGATCATCGTCGATGCATAAAATAGTCTCTAAGCACGTAAGATAATAACGTAGATTTAGCCAGGAAGTAAGTTGCAAACTATCTACAATAATCGCATAGATACCATTTTAAATAGAAAGATAAACTTGAGTGGGATGATATAAGGCAGCGTACTTAGTTTGCTACGTTGGCAGAGTACCATCGTATTTATTGCACATGGAATAAATAGTTAGACACGAGTAAAATAGACATATTGAAATTCGCAATTTAGTGCAGAGAGTACAACCAGGGGAGGGGGAGGGAAGGGATGCCAACCCTAGGCCTAAGAATGAAAACATCATTATGTTGTGAAGAGAGGGAGTGAATGGTATGACAGGCTTACAGGCCGCCTATTATACACTCTCCAAGATGAGGGGGCATGCCCTCTAGTAGGGGTCCCCCCGGGTCGGCCCTTCTAAAAGAGCAGCCCAAACAATGCAACCAGGGCAGGCGGGAGGCCCCACAATGGTTGCTTGCTCTTTTCTCTGTCAGGACAAATGTTTGTATAACTGAGGGAGTGTTCCCACGTCAACTGTCAAGTGGGTGAAGGGCACCATGGACCCGGCTGCTGCTGCTGACCAGGTCTCTCTCAGCAAGGAGAGCACAGTGTTCCCACAATACATCTTCCTGAGCAAAGGATCCCTGGCTCAACTACCGGCACGACCGATATCTGTATCTTAAAAGGTAATTGAGACATCTTAATGACAACCTGAACATTTAATCAAGATAATTTATAGAATTAAGTGAGTTTGTAAGTATTTTATTGATATAATCAGTTGTTTAAATACCCCTACTCTCATACAAGTCATGAGTTAGTAGGGGCATAGGGTAGTGTGTAAAGTATAGATACATGGGTGTTGAAAGAGTCAAATGGGTATAGACACATGTGTTAAAGAAGTCAAATGGGTATAGACACATGTGTGTTGAAGGAGTCAAATGGGTATAGACACATGTGTGTTGAAGGAGTCAAATGGGTATAGACACATGTGTTGAAGGAGTCAAATGGGTATAGACACATGTGTGTTGAAGGAGTCAAATGGGTATAGACACATGTGTGTTGAAGGAGTCAAATGGATATAGACAAATGTGTTAAAAGAGTCAAATGGGTATAGATACATGTGTTAAAGGAGTTAAATGGGTATATACACATGTGTGTTGAAGGAGTAAAATGGGTATAAGTACATGTGTTAAAGGAGTCAAATGGGTATAGATACATGTGTTAAAGGAGTTAAATGGGTATAGACACATGTGTGTTGAAGGAGTCAAATGGATATAGACAAATGTGTTAAAATAGTCAAATGGGTATAGATACATGTGTTAAAGGAGTTAAATGGGTATATACACATGTGTGTTGAAGGAGTAAAATGGGTATAAATACATGTGTTAAAGGAGTCAAATGTGTATAGAAAATGTGTTGGAGTAAAATGGGGCGTTTCTAGGTTCGGATTTAATGGAGGGCGAAAGCGTCTATTGCCTAAGGGCTTCCACAAAATGTTGCAATAAAAATACATTTATCTTTTGTCCCCAATTCAAAATATCTTAAAACAAATGATAGAATATAATTTATGTTTTACAATATCAATAACTATTGACACGTGCAGCAAACAAATTTTTAGCTTGGTCATTTTTGTACAAAAAATTTATGAATATGTCTATTTTAAAAGTTTTTAGATTATTTCATGGTCCTATACATATTAACTAAAAATAAAACAAATACAGCATGGCCTCCATATCCGCGGATAATACGTTCCTAAATCTTACTGCGGATAATATCGAACTATTATAGTAACGTGACATTCATGTAACATATACATAAATACAGTAAAGTTTAATTGACAAATTATTCACAGATGTAGATTAACAACATTAAATAAAGTAATAATAACGTGTACTGTATGTATACTACAGTGTACTTAATATTCTCCATTCTTCTTGTTGCGACGACCGATGATGATGATGATGATGATGAGTCAAGTAATGCACATAGTAGGCGCGTTTGTGTTGCTTATAGTACGGCCCATTCTCGCTTGGAGCGTGATTTGAAACTTTTAAACAATTTTTTCTTTATTAAAGAATAAATAAAATTTGGCAGCGGTAAACCGCGGGTAATGAAATCACTGGTACAGAGAATACAGGGGCCCTACCGTACCTGACATTTTTGGTCCAAACAAATCTAATGTTGTGATGGTAATATTTCCTTTTTAATAATATCCAAAGGCCTACAAAACATAGATTCGGCCATGTGTCTTTAATTTACCACTCTACCTTCACCAAATGCGGTTACACTTACTCTAAAAATCTACCTGTCATTAGCATAATTTACTATTGTACAATTTTAACCTAAATGGGTACTTAAAAAGTAATGGTAAAACCAGTTTTGACGTAAAAGAAGATTTAATGAAATTTTTAAGACAAGATTTTCCCTATGTAAATCCAAAGATGGGCTGTGAAGTGAGTGAGGAGGGGTGGTGTTAAAAGCCGTGTCTGAACAAACCAAAGTGTCTGCGCGAGGGCAGTGAAGTGGGACCGAGTGCAAAGGAACCGGCCCTGTCGGTGGTGTTGTTGTTGGCTGGGGGGAGCAGGTGAGTACCATCAGCAGGACAAACACTTGACTGCTCGCTCCTTTCCTCAGCGCATACCAACATTAGGACACTTGACACATCATTCATGGACCAGCAATGTTACCAACTCAGATTAACAAAATAATCTCACTTAGGGACAGATTTAAACTATATAAAGATAGATTGTAGCATGTTAATATTCTTTTAAACACGTCTAATTTTTTTAGTTTCTTTTAACACCGCGTCTTACTGCACGTTCGGGTTGTAAGCATACATTAATTACTATAGAGTATTAGGTATGACAAAGGTTGAAATTTTGGGAAGTGTGCTCATATTTGTATGAAGAGATAGTGGAAAACCATTTAGGGAAAAGTCGGTGCACCAGAAAGGGGCTCGAACCACTATCTTTCCGCCATCAAGGCTAACACAAATGTCATGTTAGACCATGAGACCACCGATGACTAGTTTTTTTTTTTACTTTAGACGGAAGGCTTCTTTGCAAATAAAATAACCGTTTGTCTACTTTAAATCGTTTAATATTCCAAATATATAGACCTGTCAAAATTCCTTATGCATAAAAAACATGGTTACAATTAATTTTCCAAACACTTGAAGCTATAAAGAAGGAAAATATTCCTAGAGCTATTTAAAAAAAAGTAGTAAGCATGCTCAGTTTTGGTTGATTCCGTCCCGTTTGAATTTCATGATTTTAATTCCGACGGGTAATTTATAAGGGTGTAAATGTAAATCGCGTTTCTCCTTAAGTCTTCCTTAGGTAAAGAATAATAAATATAATAAATGATAACATGGGAGATATAATCATTAAAACAATTTAGTTACGTTTCAAACATTTATTTCAACATGACCACATTTTAAGACTTGATTATAGATAGGCCTTCCAAATATAATAATTTCAATAAAGTAGTCCAGAAACAATTCTTCGACTTGACACAATTTTTATTTTTATTTTATCACCGCGTCTTACTGCCCGTTTGGGCTGTACTTCTAAGTACTAATTACACTAATGGGTTAGAGATTGGGAGGGTTGAATACAGATGAAGTGAATCCGCATTTGCGTGGGGGATAGTGAAAAACCATTTAGGAAAAACCAACGTAAGCTCATCCAAGAGAGATTCGAACCTCGATCTCCCCAACCTCAACGTTAAACTAGCACGTTAGCTAACTACGCCACCGAGGCGGGTCACAATTTAGTTCTCTTGGAACATATATCATTGACTTTTTGTATAATAAATGCATCTATACTCACTGAGAAAATAACACAGGAAATAAATTCAAGGTGACCTGGCGGTCTAGGGGTAAGGTGTCAAGACTTCTATGCTGGCGGCCGGGGTTCAATCCTCGGTCCCGGCACAGATTTATCTGATTACCAAACCCTTCCTTCAACTCTGACAAGACACCTTGTGAATGTGGGGAATGCCAGGCCTCCACCGTGGTTCGGATTCCACGTTAAACTGTAGGTCCTCCATTTCATCTCACAATCACACTACATTACACATTAGCGTAAGTGCGTATAACCCGAATGGGTAGTAAGACGCGGTGATAATAATAAAATAAATTCAAACCCGTTTGACAAAATAAAACGTAAATATTTCCTTACAATCATACTCCAAGTCATTTTATCAACCATGCCTTCAATGTGTTTGTTGGGTTTCTTGGGGTGTAAGTGCAAGACCAATCAATTTTGAGTGAAACGATCCACAGTCATTTGTTGTCCGGTTCATGAGAATTCATCTCACAAGTCTGGATTGAACTTCTCATACACATATTGGGAAAATAAACCTCATCAATTTCAGAATATTTCAAATTTTATACTTAACGAGCTACGTTAATCAATTTAATATGGTACGAAAACCATACTATCATTTATAGTGACCCGCCTCGGTGGCGTAGTTGGCTAACGCGCTAGTCGTGTTGAGCTTGACTGCTGAGGACGGGGAGATCGAGATTCGAATCTCGGTCGGGTGAACTGAGTTTTTTCCTAAATGGTTTTCCACTCTCCCTCAACGCAAATGCGGGTTTACTTCCTCTAATTCAACCCTCTCTATTCCAAATTCATTAGCGTAATTATTACTTAAAGCGTATAGCCCGAACGGGTAGTAAGACGCGGTGATAAATAATAATAATATGTATAGTGACGGGACAGAATTTACAGATGAGAGGAACTTGGGGCGGTAAAATCTTCAGGACGGAATACGTCAACCTCTGCATACTTCGCTTTACATACCTCGCACCTTGTTACTTTAACATTTAGTAAACAAAACAAAAGAACACTAAAAATAAGTTTTATTTCCCTGATAGGAAAAAGCGACAGAATAATTTAGGATGGGGATGTGGGGGACGCGAGAAAAGACCAGTGTTTTTGCAGTTTTTAATATCGAAACTTTTTTGGCCTAAATAAATAAACTATTGCTACAATATCAACATAGTTTAATTTTCTTCGCATGGTGATATCAACAGTTGTTGAATATTTGTCATTAGCATAGCGGTATTAGATGACAAACTTTTTAAATGTTAAGAAAAAGTTGTCATTTAATTCCAGGACCCCCTTGAGAGATATTCAACAAATGTTGATGTCATCTTGTGAAGAGAATTAAACTCTGTTTGTATTGAAGCAATACTTCATTTATTTTGACCAAAACAAAGTTTTTATATAAGATTTCAAAAACACTTACCTTTTCTCGCGTCCCCTACATCTCTACCTTAAACCAGTTTTATCCCCACTAGCCACCAATTTTTTTTTTTAGCCGCTCTAAATCCACTAAATTTAGAGCTGGCTTGGAAAATAAAATATATATAATAATATTTAGCACCGCGTCTTAATACCCGTTCGGTTTATACGCTTTAAGTACTAATTACTCTTAATGATTAGGACTTGGGAAGGTTGAATTAGAGGAAATGAACCCGCATTTGCGTGGAGGGAGAGTGGAAAACAATTTAGGAAAAAACACCCAGTTCACCCGACCGAGATTCGAACCTCAATCTCCCTGTCCTCAGCAGTCGAGCTCAACACGACAAGCGCGTTAGCAAACTACGCCACCGAGGCGGGTAAATAAAATATAAGTTGGCAATATTGATCCCAAGGCACACCCGAAGGTCCTGTTCATTTCTCCGAGGTGATAGGTCATGTGACAGACACATATCACAACCTGACCACTCTGACCTCGCGACCCAGCTGTCAATCAAATTCCAATCATGTTACTTCACACACGGTCCGTGGGAAGTGGTTACTTCATAAGAAAGTGCTCAATAGACCATCGTGTATTTTTAGGCATATGGAAAAAGGCAATGTCCATTCAAAAAACCTAAAATAAGCATTGAAAAGAGCAATAAGAACCGGTCAAAGTTTGTCAAACAATGTGTTGTGGGTCACACAAAGTAGCGGGATCCAATCGTTTCGCCACGTAATAAAAAATGGTACGACTCAATCGTAAAAATTTTCCCACATAATAAGATATAGCTTGGAACAAAATGTTCTAAAATAAGTTTCCAGTAAACTACCCTCTATAAAGCTTTACTCAGAAATGCATACGTTTCATATTGTTAATCAAAATAAAAACTCTACATAAGAAAACAATATTTTTTTATTTCAAATTTTCAAGTCAGTTATTTGTTGATTATTTTCAAATTATTTATACTTGCAAAAAAGATTCTTATTTATCATTTTAAAATAAATATTAAAAGCCATTTCCAAAAAATCTTAAATGTTCTAAAAATTCGTCATAATTAAATACATTCCTTTATTTTAGAAAAAAAAGTATTAATATGTAAAATAGTCCTTAGATACCAACTTGGAACAAAATCATTAAAGCTATTTTCAAAAAAGTCCGTTGTTGGTAAATTACTGTACTTATGGATGAATTTCTTTTAGCAAAATAAAGAACCAACATTTTCGCGATTACAATACTTTCTCTTTATAGGAGAATGAGGAAACACTAAAGTCATCAGTGAGAACACAAAACGTGGCGCAGTTTAATTGATACAAGTTTGCAATAAAAGGGTATTTTCTCGTTCCAGTTATCAACAACCCCTTTGTTTATCTTTACAAGACCTTGGCAGATGAATTTAAAGAAAAAGTAGTTCCACGAGTAAAAAAATATGTATATTCCTTAAAATCCAAGAATGACCAAATATATGCTATCCCCCCCTTTTTTTCTCCACCCCGAGTCTTAATATCCGTCAGGGATAACCACATATTTGATAATTGCACTAAAAGGATAGAGACGAAGTTAGCCGAGAACACGGCTGAACGCAGAAATAATCAACTCACATTTATGTCAATAGACTTCAAATTAATCGTAAACAAGGGCTATTATACTCACATTGTGTTATTTTAGAATTAAAGAATACTTTCTAAACTGTTCAAAAGAGGGCTGTTTTAGTGGCGATGTGGTGGAAAGATACCAGAAACTCAACTCTCTAAATAAATCTCTTATAACACATTGAACATTGTCAAAGATCGACTGCCCACGAAGATTGAAAGGGACAAGAGGGCTTTTCTCTAGTTTTAAAACAAGCCATAGATGGCTTGGTAAGAGATAAATACCATTTTGTTTATTAAATCTCTCGCCTCGCAGGGACTGACTGAACTGTTAATGTAGTTTACCACATTAGTATATTATTTCTAGATAGCATCTAAATGTTAATAGCGGGGGTGGGGAGAATATAGTGAGTAAAAAAACCTCACTAAAGAAGTTGTGCCCAAAACTTTTCAATCAAGATAAACTCATAAAGTTATTGCCTCTTGAAAAGTTGTCCTTTGGGAATTAACAATGACAAAAGCGTATGCCACCCATTCAAGAAAAAATAAGCCTTATTCTTTCTTTTTTTTCCGTGTCAAATATTCTGAACAAATCTTGATAAAAAGTGTGTTGTTGAACGCAACATTCTTTATTAACATTATTAAACACAGAAGAGTTGCACGAAAAGAGCTTTGGAAACCCACCTGGGCAAGGAAACACTTTTCAACACCCTTCAAACTTTGACAACAAGAAAATGACAGAGAAGGGGGAGGGGGAGATAAATACACAGCAAAAAAAAAAAAATCCTAGAGGACTGCTACGAAAACATGGCAACGGTTGAGAGAACACCAAGGTAAGTTCAAGTTTGGAACTTTTCACCATTTTTTTAAAGGACGGACAAAAAACAACAACTAAAGGGACGATGTCAGAGAGAAATGTGTCGTCTTTTTCCACCCGCACAAGACCCTAAGATGACAATCTCTAGTTTAAAAGATATTTATCTGCTCCAAAGAAGAGGAAGAAGGTAGGAAGGGCCACTTTCCTGTGAACACAAGTACCTAGAGGCTGAACAAGCAGAATTGACAAGTGGCAGTATTCATTATCTGTGCACTCATTATTGGAGTTTATCTTTCTTTAATCAAGATTACCTGGTTGAATATAAGGCAATACATTTATATCAAGCATTAGAGCTAACAGTATGCAGTTGTATGATGGAGGTAAAATCTGTGACGAGATTTGTGTGCATCTCTAAAGGTGATCCAGGGAATGGTTGGAGCATCGGGCCCTTAAACTAGGTACATACGACTAGAGATGAAAATTTTCCGGCAAATTTTGAATAGGAAAATTTTCTGCAGTGGCGGCTTGCGGTTAAATTGTAGAGGTGACGCTTAGAGCCTATTATAGTTCAAAATACAGAGAAGAGTGGGTTATAAGAAGTGGGTACGGGGGGCGGATGAGGGGTAGATAGGACGCACGGAAGATGAGGGGGGGGGGAGACAAATGTCGGGCCAACCTTAAAATTATTTTAGTTAATTGATTGATGATATAAGATTGAAGTATGATTTATGAACATAACAGATCTACAAAGGCTTGCATTCATTTGTTTATTTATTTACTACTTTTTTTTTAGCACCACGTTTTGCTACCCGTTCGGGTTATACGCCTATGTAGCCTACTAATTAAACTAACGTGTTAGGGATGAGGAAGGTTACATTTAGAAGAATTGCACCCGTGAGAATGGAAAACTATTTGGAAAAACCACCCTCTGCGCACCTGACCTGTATTGAACACCGATCTCCCTGTCATCGGCAATCTAGTCTATTTTGCGAGAGTAGCGCACTAGACTATGCGACCACCAAAGCTCGTTTGATGATGTTTCTGGTGTTAACGCCCTTAGGAGAAACTAATCTTAAGTATAAACGTTGACATTTTGTATATATCTAGATCACTTTAGTTATATTTAATCAGTTAAAATTATTTTACAAAAAGTAATAGAAGATCTGAAAAAAATATAGGAAAAATTTCCCAAAACAAAATATTTTCCACGGAAAATTTTCTGTCTCACATTAGTACACACGACACAACTCCTTGTATAAAGAGTCATGCAAAATGTACATTATCTTGGTCACATCGATTGCCTGCAGGTTTTACTTCAAGATTGTTCACACGGCATTGAATACAATATTGTGAGCAATGTGATTGTTTCTTTGCTTTAGCTGATAACATATAGTAACCAACGATAAATATAGTTAGTTTATTCTCTTTATTAATTATAATACAAATATAGAGCTAATAGTTTTTATTTATAATTTGACGCCTAATAAATACATTATGTATTAAATTAGTTCACTTCTGGCAGATAGGCTTATATTTTGTTAACAATCTAAAGACTGTGCAATAAAAATGGCCGACATAGGATGTGTTATATTTCCTGAAATTTTATACAAGCTGTGCAATGCAGATCTTGTACAATCTTTGGTGTTACCACGACCACGTTTTTAGATTAAAATGTATTGTACAATAAGTTGTGTAGTATCCGTATTGTGATTGAGGTATAGCTGCTAGAAGTTGAAATAAAAGTAAACATATTCATTAAAAAAAATTGAAAAATTTGTAAAACCACCAAATTTTTTTCTAACTGTTCCTTTTTACAATTTACTTTTTACTTTAACTAACTAAGGTAAAATATATTTGTCGCCGAAAGCCAAGTTAAATATCTACTCTCCTTGGTACAAAAATTATCAACACAATATATTTTTTATAGATACAGTAATTTGTTTTTTTCGTGAACATAAATACATACAGTCTGTTAACCCCTGGCTTTAGAGTCCCGTGCAGTCTGTAGACCCCTGAATTTAGAGTCCCGTGCAGTCAGTGTCACATATCTGTTGACGAGCAAGATTCCACGCAACATGATACCCCAGAGTGACCTTATCGCTGTGAATACTACACATCTCCCCTTCCCTAATTACACCAGTTACAAGACACATACAAGTAGAACAAAGTTACAAGACGCCTACAAGTAGAACAAAGTTACAAGACACCTACAAGTAGAACAAAGTTACAAGACACCTACAAGTAGAACAAAGTTACAAGACACCCACAAGTAGAACAAAGTTACAAGACACCCACAAGTTTTCTACAGGTCCAACTCGTCATGAGCACAGAACAAAGTTACAAGACACCTACAAGTAGAACAAAGTTACAAGACGCCTACAAGTAGAACAAAGTTACAAGACACCTACAAGTAGAACAAAGTTACAAGACACCTAAAGTTACAAGACACCTACAAGTAGAACAAAGTTACAAGACACCCACAAGTAGAACAAAGTTACAAGACACCCACAAGTTTTCTACAGTCCCAACTCGTCATGAACACAGAACAAAGTTACAAGACACCTACAAGTAGAACAAAGTTACAAGACGCCTACAAGTAGAATAAAGTTAAAAGACGCCTACAAGTAGAACAAAGTTACAAGACACCCACAAGTAGAATAAAGTTACAAGACACCCACAAGTTTTCTACAGGTCCAACTCGTCATGAACACAGAACAAAGTTACAAGACACCTACAAGTATAACAAAGTTACAAGACACCAACAAGTAGAACAAAGTTACAAGACGCCTACAAGTAGAATAAAGTTACAAGACACCTACAAGTAGAATAAAGTTACAAGACACCCACAAGTTTTTTACAGGTCCAACTCGTCACGAGCACAGAACAAAACATCCACACACATTTCTCAGGAATAAAGGACCATCTAAGTCTACAGCTCACAGCGGTAAGTACGCAGACTAGGCCGTCTGGCTCGCAGGTGATGGAGATGCAGATATTAATATTAATATCTTGTCCGGTTGTAATGAGGTCGTTTCCTGTCCTCTCTCTAATCAAATGTTGGATCATCTCTTCTTAGTTATTCTCTACCCCATTAATGTAAATAAGCTGAAAGTCCAAACGTGGTGGACGTTTGACAAATTATAGAACGTATTATAGTGCTTCCCAAACCTTTTAGAGCCCCGACCTAACTTTTAGAACAAACGTCTTTGGTACTCGCTTCGTTGGCTGCATGGTTTAATACACTACTCTCGCAGT
The DNA here is from genome assembly GCA_902151425.1 of Timema shepardi. NCBI lineage: Eukaryota > Metazoa > Arthropoda > Insecta > Phasmatodea > Timematidae > Timema > Timema shepardi. The sequence continues at coordinate 24,300 of CABFVX010004982.1, forward strand.
AGACAATACCACCAATGACTGGTAGATCGTGATTCGATTCCGGTCAGGTGTACTGAGGGTGGTTTTCCTAAATGGTTCCCTACCCTCCCACCACACAAATGAGTACGCTTGTTCTAAATTCAACCTTCCTCATACCTAACCCACCAGCATAATTAGTACATAAGCGTATAACACGAATTGGGTTAGTAAGACACGGTGCTACAAAAAATTGTCTTCGGCGACCCTCCTAGTGAAGCATAACATAATACTTAGTGTTAACTTTAACTGTTTGAAAGACACTTTGAGTTTCACTTCTTTTTCAAATTAAGGTAACGATAGATATATATATATACATTTTTTTTTTTACTATTTTGACATAAAAGCTAGCAGTTGAGAACAGGACATTCTGACCAAACTTTCCCGATCTCGAGGTGCAGTTTTTGGAGGCAGTGTAATTGACCTTGGCTGATTTCTTTTTAGCTAGGGAAATAGCCCAAGTGGGGTTAATCCTGCTTTGGGGCCACGACGGTCAGGTGACCTGGGACTTCTATCGGAGTGGCATTCATGGTCAAGCCATCAACTAGTACGGACGTGTGATAAGTTCCCGCAGTCAAAGGGTATGGCAGTGGGATAGTCACTTCAACTCAATTTTCATCAGCAATAGTAATAATTCTTTAAGTGTTAACCATAGTCAAAGCATAAATAAACAAACCCTAAATCATTGGTCATCAAATTGAAAACTTTTTTTATGTATCTGGTTTGTAAATGGGTGGACACAACTAATTTTAGTTTGCTGAATTCAGTGGAAAAATCAGATTCTCTCTATAACGTCACAATTTCAAGATACACAGCACTAATACAAATAAAATAATACGACATTTTCTTGATAGCATAAAAAACTAATTTAAACCAACAAATTTACTAAAATAATCCACATTAAGCCATGATATTAATATTTACAAAGTTTAATGTCATTTTTTTTGACAAAATGGGATGACGATGCTTTTCTTTTGTAAGGTGTTTCTCAGTCTCAAAAAAACCCAACAGTAATAGCCCATCATCGAATCTTTTTAGTGTCCTTGGTAACGATGCTACATGATCAGGATATCTTGGTGAAAGCGTTCACCCTGTTCGTCACTAACAGCACCCCAATTTTGTGGGGAAAATTCAAAATGCGAGTGTAAAACGTGAATTTTTAGTGATATTCTACACCCCATGTTCTTGTAGTGGCCCAATAGACCAGTCAATATGGAAACATATTTATCGTCTCTTCTGTTGCCCAAAAAGCCGTAAACAATGGCTTTGAAAGAGGACCAAGCAGCTAACTTTATATTTGTTAGCTTAACATAAAAGGTTGGATCTTTCAACAATGCCTTAATTTGTGGCCCAATAAATATACCTCCTTTGAGCTTTGCTTCACTCAACTTGGGAAACATTTTTTCAAATGATTAAAGGCCTGACCTTCTTTATCAAATGCTTTTACAAAGTTCTTCATCAAGCCTAACTTTATATGAAGTGGAGGCAAAATGACTTTACTCGGCTCAACCAATGGAGTAAATTTCACATTTTCCTTTTCAGCAATGTATAATTTCCTCATAGGCCATTCCTTGTCTTTGTAGTGGTTCTTAGTGTGGCGGCTGTCCCACAAACACACACACACAAAAACAGCATTTTGTGAATCTACCCCGTAAACCTGTAAGCAGTGCAACAACTTTTAAGCCACAGCATATCTGCCACTCATAATTTTTATATTTGATTCCCCCCATCAGCAAAGTCATACGTTCATAAGTTTCCCACATGTCCACCACATGCACCAAAGGCACTGATGGAAGTTTGTTGCCATTATACAATAGCACTGCTTTAAGCTTACTTTAGATAAATAAATAAATATTCTCCACTCAAGTGGATTATGTTGATCACCCAACTTCATCATCAAACCATTCACGTCTGTGCACACACACACACACACACACACACACACACACATTGAATTCATTTCAAAATATCCATACAAACAGATATTTATTGTTCTAAGACTGGAAATCTTTGTACCTTGCTCTATAAGGTTCCATTGTTGCAGTCTAGAACCCAGAGGTTCAGCTTGTTGTTTAGAAAGTTTCAAATAATGGACCAAATAGTTCAGTTTCTTCTGTTGTATGAGGTGAGGCGATCTGTCATGAGTTTCAGGGATGTACTCTTCCAAAGATAGTGCATCTTCTGATTCCCTTTCCTCTAATGATTCTGATGCAGTGGTTCACAAGTGACAAGCACGAACAGGTTAGCCTTCACCATGAGGCACAGGCATATGAACCGAAGAAACATTAGAATATTTAATTGTATGTTTAGTTTTACTGAAATGTCCTGCAATATTTGTCAGGCACAAATAACAGTCCATATGATCTTTTGGCTCGCACCAAACCATTGGAACAGCAAACGGCATGGCTCGGCGGTTTCCTTTCATCCATTCTGTAAGGGTAGTTGTGGAGGTTATGGACGCAATATGAGATGCAAAGGGTGATTGACTTTATTTGGGTTTTTTGGAGTGAACTTACCACATACATAGCAAAAGTTATCGGGGTGGTTTACACAACCACGAAGTTTAGTAGTTGTCATTACGTTAAGAACACTGTACTAACTATAACCAAAAAATATCAGAATGTCTCACTCATTCACACAAGAAAATCGCGAACCACAGTTCGGACACCGATGGAATGGATATTTACTGTGTTAGGTAGATAATTATAGTTCACACATCCTGACTACCTGCATGAAAGAGACAGGGCAAGGACGGGGCATTGTGGTGGGATTTGTAGCTGCTTAAAGGGTTAACTGGATAGATCACAAGTCCTATTCCACCAGGTACAATTATAATAAATGGTACGACACAATTGCACTCTATTTTTTCATATTTTGTAGGCATATTGTGGTTTCTATGTTTAGAAGAGTGTAGTCACAAGACACATGTTTAGAAAATGTTATCACAAGACAGTCATGTTTAGAAGTATGTTGTCACACGACATACGTTCTGGAGTGTGTGGTCACAAGATATGTTTAGAAGAGTGTAGCCATAAGACATGTTTAGAAGAGTATAGTCACATAACATGTTTTGAAGTGTCTAGGCACAATACATGTTTTGAAGAGTGTAGTCACAAGACACATGTTTAGAAGTTTGTAAGTGCAAGACATGTTTAGAATAGTGTAGTCACAAGACATACGTTTTGGAGTGTGTGGTCACAAGACATGTTTAAAAGAGTGTATTCACATAACATGTTTAGAAGAGTGTAGTCACAAGACACATGTTTAGAAGAGTGTAGTCACAAGACACATGTTTAGAAGAGTGTAGTCACAAGACATACGTTTTGGAGTGTGTGGTCACAAGACATGTTTAGAAGAGTGTAGCCATAAGACATGTTTAGAAGAGTGTATTCACATAACATGTTTTGAAGTGTCTAGGCACAATACATGTTTAGAAGAGTGTAGTCACAAGACATACGTTTAGGAATGAGTAGACTAGCTGACATCTAGTCAGCGGTAGTAGAGACAAGCTGTCTATGTTTAGAGCAAGCAGTCTGCTGACAGACAAAACAAATGACGTACCAAATACACGAGGTGGGTTGTTTGTGGCCATTTAGTGATGACACTCCACCCAGCCTCAGCACCGTCATAAATCACCGGCTCTCAGACGACACCTTCCTTCCTGTCCTACCCATCTAGTGCTTGGGCAGATTCTTAACTATCACGCGTTATTCTAGAGGTGTAGGGAACATGTCACATTCACACAATCATAAAGAGACTACAAAAAGTTTAAGGTGCCTTTAACCAGGCCATATTTTACTCCAATGTGTTGCTGCAATTATGTAGCCGGTATGTGTCTGGCTTATATTGCAGCCATATATTGAAATATTGTCGAATGGCCCGGCAATATAGCCGGTAGTTGTTGACTATTGCAGTTAGTTGCTCGTGTTTTGCCGGTGTTGTCGACCTGCTGTGCACAACTTATCGAATGGCTCAGCCATATCTATTTTTGTCTCCTTCACTGACAAGTACCTCTTTCTCACTATGCACTCTGAATAGGTAGGCCTACATTAAACTATTGCAGGAATCTCTAAAACTTGTTGTATTTGGTATAGCTTTCCTCATATTTTTTTAAAAATTTTGGGTCAATTATAATCAATAGGGACTCAAAATCTCTTTTTGACATTCATGTTGTTTTTTTTTAAACATATGATTGTATATTGTTAATTCCAGGGTTAAATTATTTATTGTACCACGTTTACTTGAAAAAGGGCGCAGTCACATTTCTCGTGTTTTTTCCCCTTTTATTTATGTAGTTATAAAATAGGATAAATACTGCATAAACCAGTACAATATCATCCATCTTGTGTTGTTTTGGTCAGTAACATATTGCCATAGTTTGTCGCAGTGTAAACAGTCTATCATACGGCAATGTGCGGCTGTAAACATTGCTCAGTAATCCTGGAAGAAAACATTGCACTTGTATTGACGGTAATAATATTGCACAACAATGATTTTGGGACATATTTTCGGCAATGTGCGGTTATAATTGCTCGTACAAAAGCACCTTTAGGACACTTAAAGTGCTCCGTTTGCAAGTTTGGTGCTCCTGAATCAATTCTGCTCTTCCTAAACCCTGATTTTTATAGAAGGCCCCCTTTCGACCAACAACAATGATTGAATACAATTGAAATGTTGTTATTCATGTCATTGAGTCAAGATGAGATTCCGGTTTTCAAATGACGGCTAGAGCTTCCTATGAAAACCAGACCGTAGAGATGGCCAGAAACGTTCAGTGATTCAAGTCGCTGTAATGAGTAGTTCGGTTATCCAGTTCAGTCGTTCGCTAACGATATTATATATTTTAAAATAGATTTTGGTGGATAGAATAATTTAAAAAATATTAACATATTTTTTTGTGGTCAACATTGATATTGTTTTGATATATTATTAGTAGGTCTAGTCTATTATTTAATAGGTATTGTTAATATTTATCAAAAGTGAGAGCTAGAGAACAAAAAATTGACGCATGAATACGTGAAATTAAAGCTATGTTATTGTTATCTCAACGGCTACTATTCTTCCTTAGTCGTCCTACAAATGAGTTTAAAGATGTTATTCCGCCTGTTTGTTGAAAACTTTATTTACAAACACTCCTCACAATAATCGCTTCAGTCCAGACCTGTCCTCCGCTTCAAAGTGTTTCGAGGTTTCATGGAGACTAAGTTATATATATAGGTTAAATTTGGCGCGTGAATAGTCGGGAATGATTCAATTTCAAGATAAATATTTGTATTTTATCGTGTGCGTCACATGATGAAGTTTTGTAGTACAAACTTAAAAAAATTATTAATAGGAAGGGCACTTTAAAAGTTGGTCCAATGAAAATACTACAAGCAGAGGCTGAGGGAAAGGAGAAATATCAGTGTTTGGTAAAAACTATTTCGAAGCAAAATGACTAAAGTACATTTTAATTAGCTTATATTATGTTAACGAGATGACCTAGTTGTGTCCATGCAGGCTTTCAGCTGAATCGGTGTGATGGATTTTGCGTGAAAGAGTAACGGTTGTGAGATAGTAATCAACGTGCTTTAAGCCGCGAGATAGTGATCAACGTGCTCTAGGTCACGAGATAGGGTTCAACATGCTCTAGGTAACGAGATAGTGCTCAACATGCTCTAGGTCACAAGATAGGGCTCAACATGCTCTATGTCACGAGATAGTGCTCAACATGCTCTAGGTCACGAGATAGTGCTCAACATGTTCTAGATCACGAGATAGGGCTCAACATGCTCTAGGTCACGAGATAGTGCTCAACATGCTCTAGGTTACGAGATAGGGCTCAACATGCTCCAGGTCACGAGATAGTGCTCAACATGCTCTAGGTAACGAGATAGTGCTCAACATGCTCTAGGTCACGAGATAGTGCTCAACATGTTCTAGGTAACGAGATAGTGCTCAACATGTTCTAGGTAACGAGATAGTGCTCAACATGCTCTAGGTAACGAGATCATGCTCAACATGCTCTAGGTTACGAGATAGGGCTCAACATGCTCTAGGTCACGAGATAGTGCTCAACATGCTCTAGGTCACGAGATAGTGCTCAACATGCTCTAGGTCACGAGATAGTGCTCAACATGTTCTAGGTAACGAGATAGTGCTCAACATGCTCTAGGTCACGAGATAGTGCTCAACATGCTCTAGGTAACGAGATAGTGCTCAACATGCTCTAGGTAACGAGATAGTGCTCAACATACTCTAGGTCACGAGATAGGGCTCAACATGCTCTAGGTAACGAGATAGTGCTCAACATGCTCTAGGTAACGAGATAGTGCTCAACATGCTCTAGGTTACGAGATAGTGCTCAACATGCTCTAGGTCACAAGATAGGGCTCAACATGCTCCAGGTCACGCGATAGTGCTCAACATGCTCCAGGTCACAAGATAGGGCTCAACATGCTCTAGGTCACGAGATAGTGCTCAACATGCTCTAGGTTACAAGATAGGGCTCAACATGCTCTAGGTTACAAGATAGTGCTCAACATGCTCTAGGTCACGAGAGTGCTCAACATGCTCTAGGTTACAAGATATGGCTCAACATGCTCTAGATCGTGAGACAGTGATTAACATGCTCTAGATCGCGAACTAGTGAACAATTGAACCACGAGCTGTAGTTCTTGAGATAAAGAACCTCGACTACTATGAGCAGTGAATAGACCTGCCTATCTCTCGACTGACGCCTCTGTGCCAGTGCACTGTGTAAGCTGATGATCTGATTAGCTCTCCGACAAAGGAAGATAAGAGTTGACATTCTCTGTCATTCGGTCCATGACAGCCATCCCATGACTCTTTATTAGAAGTGTTTTGTTTTCTCTGTTAAATACATTGCTATATTAGTCAACCCGGCAGTCCGCGTAGGAGTGAGTGAGTGTTCGGTTGACCTTACTACTAAACAAGACGTGAACTGCTGGATCCAGAGGTTGGGAATTACTGATAAGAAGGATCTCACACACTGTGAAACCAATACCACATTAGTTGGAGCGGTCGACAGATAAAGACCTACAGACGAGGCGAGACTTTTTTGCCAGCTGCACTCCAACTTTCAAATCAGATTATAATTGCAGAAAGTATGGACGACTTTGAATTTGAAGATGGTTTTCTGGAAGACTACCTGGAACCAATGGTTGACTTTGAACTGGAGAACAGTCTGGAGTCGGAGGAGGACTATCTGGTGCACGACTTCTACCTGGAACTTGAGGATTACCTGAATCACGCGGAATATCTGGTGGAGGAGGCCTACCTGGAGCAGGAGTACTACCAGGAGCAGGAAGACTATCTGGTGGAGGAGGCCTACCAGGAGCAGGAGGACTATCTGGTGGAGGAGGACTACCAGGAGCAGGACGACTATCTGGTGTAGGATGGCCTACCTGGTGGAGGAGGCCTACCTGGTGGAGGAGGCCTACCAGGAGCAGGAGGGAGGCCTACCTGGAGAAGAATGACACCGAATAGGACTACCTGTGACTTTGACCCGAAATATGATATAATCGAGATAGGACTTGGCAGTGCAAGAAGATCAGGCACCGTGATTGTTTTCTGAAAATATTTTAAAATCTAGAGCAGTACAATTTAATAAATAAGAGTCTATATATTTTCTTTTGTTCTCGCGTCTTACTACATGTTAGGGCTAGCCAATTTTTACACAAATAAGGGATGAGGAAGATAAAAACTAAAGTAAATGTACCCACATTTTCATGGAAGGAGAGTGAAAAACCATTATGGGGAAAACAGCTGTGTGAGTAGTGTCAATATTATGTCGAGCTGTAGCTAAGATTTTTATTATCATCATCATCAAGGTATTTTAGGAATTTAAAATCTTTCTGAATAATTAACTAATTTTAGGGCTATCAGCCCACGACTTACAAATAACTCAGCAACACGGTTTCTTACTCATCACAATTGAAGGTAGAGTCTCAATTTTATTTTTATCGAACCAAGGAACTTTGGATTAGTCAACTACGTTTAGAAGTACTTTATTCATCTTCACAAACATATAACAATATTTTGTTTTATTAAAAACTTAAAATCAATAACTCATAACATTTAATTGCACTATTTTGATAAGTAAAGTTATAAGATAAGCTTATAAATAGTAATTCAAGTATTTCAAATAATTACAGTTCACGAGCTATAAGGGGTTTAACTTACTATCGTACGCTTTTAATGTACTATTGTTAAGATAATTAATGTACGGGAACCAAATTTACTATAACTAGACATTCATGAGGTGTAGGCATATATAGAGATGACGCTTAGAGCCTATTATAGTTCAAAATACAGTGCTTTATAATAATGGGTGAGGGGTAGATAGGAAGCGCGGAGGAGGGGTGGGGGGAGACAAATGTCACGACAACCTTAAAATGATTTTAATTAACTTATTGACGACCAAACATTGAAGTATGATTTATGAACATAGCGGGTATACATACAAAGGCTCATATTCATTTGTTTCTTTACTACTTTACAGCATCACGTCCTTCTATCCGTTAGGGTTTTACGCTAATGTGTTAGTGATGAAGATTGAAATTAGAAGAATTGCACTTTCATTTGTGTGGAGTGAGAGTGGAAAACTGTTTAGGAAAAACCACCCTTGGTGTACCCGACCGGGATTGAACTCCAATCTTCCTATCATTGGCAGTCTGGTTTATTTCGAGAGTAGAGCGTTAGACCGTGCAACGAAGCAGGCGTTTCTTTACTACTACTACTACTACTACTACTACTACTACTACTACTACTACTACTACTACTACTTTCACTACCACTAATTATTATTATCCATTTAATCAATCGAAATTATTTTACAAAACTAATCATTGAAAATGTTCTGTTTTGGAAAATTTTCCGTCTCTCATCTCTAGGTGTACACAATGAAATATTAGTGATATTAATGTATATTCTAAAAATTAATATTTCATATTATACTCCCCATATGAATGACTAGTTATACAAACTTTTGTTCTCATACATTAATTAACTTAACCATGATACATTAAAAGCACAAAATAACAAGTTTGACGCCTTATAGCTCGTCAACTGTAATTATTTGAAATAAGTGAATCATTATTAGCTCATTGTGTATTCGTTGAAATTGTGCAAGGAAGGATTTGTAGGATGTGTATGATGGTTTCGAGAGAGTGAATAAGCATTAGCGTGGAATGGNTATGCTAGTTATATTGATTGAACAAATATTTCTACAAAAATTATCTTATATTTAGCGGTAGTCATTAACACACTTTTGATTTATATCAAATAAGGTTGTCGCCCATTGCTGCTTTGATCTCTCTTTATTCGCTTGTTTATTTTGTTGTGTGCATGCGCGATGTATTTATCTAAAGTTGTTTTCAAAAGGAGAGCAAGATAATAAGACGTCACGAACTGGTAAAATATAGATAGGACAAAAAACCAACTACTATAAAGAAACCTTATGGCCAACTACTGTAGTTTAATATATGTATTTATAATATATCATTCGATAGGCCCATTTCCAGTCATTTAAACTTCGAGAAATGGGCTGAGGTAATTGTGACCTGGGTAAGAAAGCAATTATTCACTTTTGATATGTGAAGGGCTACCTACTCAGCCAAGAGTGATTAAGCGTTTGAAAATGGGATGATCCCAAAAGCTGTTTAGAGTGGTCTTTAACGGGAATTTATTTTTTAATCGCCGTATTTTATTTATTTGAGGTATTTGACGTGCACTTTCTGAACCGGCTCATTATATCAGCACACGAGAATTTTTATGATCGAGAGTGAAAGAGCCTACCAATTTTGCCAGGAACAGTATTTGCACATACTTTCCGGGGTTATTTACACGCCACACTCAACATAGGACTGACGACTTTACTTCCCCTGCAAAGGAAGTTGCTCTACGGATTTTTATCGCTTAAGAAAAATCCGTCAGCCACAGCCGGGTATGAACCCACGAACATCAGGTCCTGAGGCGAGAACTTAGCCCCAAGACCACCGAGGTCGACCGCGTCATAATGTTTCAGGTTATGTACATATAATGTGAACATAATTACTCTAGTGGGGTAGGGATGAGGAAGGAAGCAATTTAGAGGTAATATACCAGCATTTGCGTGGAAGGAAAGTGGGAAACCATTTAAGAAAAAACCAGTAGACCCAGCTAGGATTCGAATCCCGACCTCTCCGTCATCAGTAGGCCAATCTAACACAAGAGTGACGCCTTGGCCCATCAGACCACTGAAGAGGGTCTCACCTTAAAATGTTTTGATACTCAGTATGCTGTGGATAATGCAATGTTCTATACAGACTACAGTAGTTATGGAGACGGCAGTGTTCTATACAGACTACAGTAAGTTGTGGAGAGCGCAGTGTGTTGTAGAATATGTTAGACTACAGTTTAATATACATACCACAATATGTTATAGTCTACTCCCCTAGTAATAAAACTATATCAATGTAATAGCCAGCGCGAGCTGATAGCAAAGTTATTGCCGCTACTCGATGAATACAATGAAGTTGTCATTATATGCCCAAGTAGGGGAACCGTGTTATCTGCTGGCGGGACAGTGTGACGGGAAATAAGCAGAGAACAAGACGGAACCAGTGCTTAGCTCCTCTACACGATTGTTAGTTAATACCAGGGGTAAGAACGAGGAGGTTTGTTTGGTGGGAATCCAGCCGCAATGGCGTGGAGACTATAGGATAAACCTCAGCCACCCTTATATAAAACCACCCCTAGTACAACTAAGCCATGATTTAAATATCGAACACAAACATACTCCATCACCAGGTAAGAGTGTTTAGAGTGAGCTTGACGCCTTAGACTGTGTTATCAATGGTAATTGAAAGGGGCCGCCGCCTAACGGAGAATTGAAACACGTTGAAGACGTCCGAAAGTCCCACGCTAAAAAAAAAAATTGTTTGGGGTATTTAACTTTCACTTTCTGAACATATTTATTATATCAGTACATGAGAATTTCTATGAGCGAGAGCGAAAGTACTTATCCATTTTGCCGGATAGGTATATTCAAATATCTTGCAGGGTTCTTTAACATGACACAATCGTCATTGGGCAGACGGATTTACTTCCCCTCCGAAGGAAGTTATGCTACGAAATTTTATCGCTCTCAAAAAAAATCCGTCAACCCTGATTGGCTTTGAACCCACGAACATCGG
>CABFVX010004982.1:45552-56795 GCA_902151425.1 Timema shepardi
GAGGTGTGGCAGCCAATCCCTTTACTTGCAGATGAGGAAGTGCAACATATGGGAGGTGTGGCAGCCAATCCCTTTACCTGCAGATGAGGAAGTGCAATACATGGAAGGTGTGGCAGCCAATCCCTTTACCTGTAGATGAGGAAGTGCAATATATGAGAGGTGTGGCAGCCAATCCCTTTACCTGCAGACGAGGAAGTGCAACATATGGGAGGTGTGGCAGCCAATCCCTTTACCTGCAGATGAGGAAGTGCAATATATGGTAGGTGTGGCAGCCAATCCCTTTACCTGTAGATGAGGAAGTGTGACATGCGGGACGGGTAGTAGTCCTAACTAAGTAAATAGTTTAATTAATTTTTTTTAACGCGTCTTACTACCCGTCCGGGCAATAAACGCATTTTACCTATAATAATGGGGTAAAGAAAGGGTAGTTTGAATATTTGAGCAAATTTACATGCATTTAGAGCGTAAGAAACAATTTAAGGGGAAAAACACATTCTTTGGGCCCCCACTCCACCGCGATTGAACTCTTGACTTCACCGTCACAAGCAAAACCAGACTAGGATGAGGCTGCGTGGCCACCAGTGGCGGGATTTAAACTATTACTGCTTACCCGCCCCGGTGGAGTAGTTAGCTAACGCGCTAGTCGTGTCAATCTCGACTGCCGAGGACGGGGAGATCGAGGCTCAAATCTAGGTCGGTGAACAAGGGGGGTTTACCCAAATGGTTTTCCCCTTTCCGTCCCTGCAAATGCGAGTTCACTTACACTAAATTCAACCTTCCGAATTCTCAACACAGTAGCGTAATTAGTAATTAAGCTCATAACCCGAACAGACAGTAAGACGTGGTGATAAATAAATAAATACAAATATTACTAATTCTTTTCCAGCAGAGAAACAAACTGAATATTTCAATTTTTTTTTTTCAGCTATGATGAATTTCAAACCCAGGGATTTTAGTTCAGTAGGTAGACACACTACCTATGATCTAAGGTGTCGAAAAGCTTTATTTATAAAAGCTGTTTATTATTTGCTGATACCTGGTTAATTAATTCAACAAGTGTAAGCAACACACAGACATTCCCTGCTCCAGGAAACGACGCAATATCTCAAAATGGTGAAAATATAATATTCATATATTGCACGTCAACCTACAATAAAGGCCCAATGCAAATGAAATATCGACTGTCGATATGTTTGTATCGGGGCCTTAGCAGACTTTGTTTGCTGGGCACCCAGTTATCTACCCCTTCCCCATGTACTTCCCCACCTCCACAATAAAATAATAGTTAAACAAATGTTACTTTTCATTTGATATTATTAGAGTAGTTTGCACCTAAGTACTTATTTTCAGCCTAAAAGGTAAATACATGTAATAATTAATACAAGAAGCCATGTTTATAAACAGTACATATAGGGGTTGATTTCTCCCCAAAACCTTAGTTCTATGTTCTTCCCTAACGAACTTGATGTGTATAAAGGCAAAAAGGACAACTGTCAAGTTTGAATTAATATAAAGCATTTAATGCGATCAGAAGTTACCTTGAGAAATATCCACAACAGACGGATAAGTGCAAATCGGTGGAGTAAAACAAAGAACTCGCTTCACTCGTTCAATAAATCAGAGAACATGATAGTGTTATTATTTACACTGACAATATTAGCTCTCTCTGTCATCCAAGCAAGCGCGGGGCCCTGTGTGGCTGCACCGTTTGCACACCCCCAAGCGCGGGGCCCTGTGTGGCTGCACCGTTTGCAACCCAAGCGCGGGGCCCTGTGCGGCTGCACCGTTTGCACACCCCCAAGCGCGGGGCCCTGTGCGGCTGCACCGTTTGCACACTCCCAAGCGCGGGTCCCTGTGCGGCTGCACCGTAAGCACCCCCCAAGCGCGGGGCCCTGTGCGGCTGCACCGTAAGCACCCCCCTAAGAGCAGCCCTGTCTATTGTAATGTTACAACCGTAGTGCTGTTACCTACTAAACTCACACATCCACTGTAATTAGTTCAGCAGCTATAGGGCCCATAGGTGTTCAAATAGCTGTAATGTTCTCTGTGAGCAGTGATATTGCCTACATTATGATCTTTGGGGCCGTCCTTAAATTATGTAAAGCTTTTTTAAGATTATTTCAATTCCGACTCCCACCTCCTGAGGGATCGTAAGATGTTCCGTATCGTCCTCCTCTGTCTTACATAATTTGTTACGATTTGGTCAATTTATTTTAATCGTTTAGTTATTTTAAGACCGAAGGTTTGGTGGTAATAAAGAGACTGATTAAATTTTAGAATACTTTAATTGTATTAAAATTAGTTGTACACAACATAAGTGAATGAAATAGCCTATAAGTGAACTTTTATAGTTAATATAGCCTATTTATTTTGACAAAAAAAAATCTTTTCTTAAATTTCGTTTTATTATAAACATTGATAAGCATTGAAAACCTCAGGTGTTAGATTATGATCCCTTCACCCCCCTCCCTTCCACCCTTTCGGAAAAAATCAACCTTAAAGCAATTTAAGGAGAGCCTCTTTTTGAAAATACAAACTTTTTGCACTCAACATTGACAGCTTTTTTCTATAGTCTATTACTGTTATTTTGTGCCACGTCTTACTATCCATTTGGGTTATACGCCCAAGTAGGCCTACTAATTAGTTTACTCTAATGTGTTAGGAATCAAGATGGCTGAATTTAGATTAAATGTACCCACATTCGCGTGGAGGGAGAGTAGCAAACCATTAAGGGAAAAACCTCTCGGTACACCCAGCCAGGATTAAAATCCCACTCTTCACGTAATGGGTAATCTAGTCTAACAATGGCACCGTGTTCGGTGGACAAATAGTCTAAAGCGTCATCCTAGTGTTAGACTAGACTGCCGATGGCAATGTGATCGGGGTTCGAATTCCGGTAGGGTGTAATGAGGGTGGTTTCCAACTCTCACCCCCGCAAATGGGGTACACTTCCTCTAAACCTCCCAAATATCTAGCTTACTATCGTAATTAGTACATAATATGCGCGTATAACCTGAATCAGGTAGGTATTAAGACGCAATGCTAGGAAATAACAGGAACAGAGTGAGTGATGAGCTAGACCTTGAGACTACCGATGTTGTCAACAGTTCCAACTTCTACAGCTGCTGTCAGCTGCCTTCCTATGAAAATTAAACTGTTATAAGTAGAGCTCACTTAAAAAACAATGCACGTCAGTTATTTCTAAAACCCACCTCGGTAATCACGAGCTACAAAGCGTCAGGCTCGTCATAATAACGGTAACATGGAGGTCGAGGTTCGAATCTCGGCCGGATGTGCTATGGGGAACGTGCTTGTTCTATCCTCGTCACGCTAATTCGGATTCATTCTCTCCAGCTGCCCTTATTAAGCCTACCTATACCATAGATTAAGATGTTAGTAACACAGGCCAATATACACAGAATGCCAAGCTAAGATAAGCTATGCTAAGACTTTGTCAGTTTTGTTTCACTCTCATTGCTAAACTAAGCAATGGTCCCTATTTTCCCTCCCAAACTCAGTGTTGTTTATTTCTGGTCTGCTCCAGTCAGGTTTAGTTATGATGGCGTTCTCCAAAATGTCTTGAGTTCAGGTGAAGAAGAGAAGATGCTGCTATTAGTAGTTGGTTTGGAAGATGAAGAAAGTTTAGATGGTGTTCGATTAACGCTTCTATTTTAATATAAAAACGTTTATTAAATATAAAACCTGATAGATTATTACTTAAATACACGTGAAACAAACTTAAAACAAAACTTTAACACTTCTTTAGTTATTTTCACCAAACTAGCAATGCGTCTATTCAACAAGGAGCCCCAGCTACGTTATGCGCATGCGCAACGTAATATGGTTCAAGATGGGAGATGGAAAAATTGCCCGGCCACCAATCGGAAAAAACATAGCGCGGAGATGCAAGGCATAGCTTAGCTGTGTGTGAACCAACACATTTAAATAGTAGAGCAAATCTTAGCTTAGCGTTCTGTGTGTACTAGCCTTGGTGTAAAGGTATTTCCAGCCTACACCGGTGGCCGAGCTGTCTAGAGCGTTAAATTCACCGACCTTCGTCACCTTTGAAAGAAAAGTTGAGGTTCAGTGAATTTTCAATCCATTGCTCTTGGTCAGTCCTGACGGGAAGTCTAGGTTCGAGTCTTAGCAATAAGGATGGTCTTCTACAAGCCGAAATAGGCCTAAATAAAAGTGACTGCTAGAAAATTCATTGGATCTACTTTCACGTATCCATACGTCAAGTCATCTGATCTGCAGCTGTCACTTTTAATAGGTACTCGTACTTTCGATATTGATGAAATAACAATAATAGTAAAATATTATCAAAATTGACAGAAAAAAAGAGTGTGTATTTTCAAGACCCTTTCTTTGAAGATTGGATTGTGTGCCATTTCCTCTTCGTCCACGCTACTGCACTATATGCTAACCGCTGGGAATATAAACCACTACTAGCCCGTCTGCAGAACACGCAATTATAACCATAATACTCTAGGTGAAGTAATTTATAGTTCGATACGTTCATGAAATTTGGTTTCATCAAAAATAATAACTCATAGGCTCAACAAGGCAACAGAAACAAAGCGTGTTCCCAGGCCCGTGTTACCCGATCCTGCGTGTCCGGTGCCCTCACGTTGTCTGGAAGCCATACCGAACCAAACAATCCTGGGGGGCTATTCTCCAATCCCTCCTTGACAAGTCACCGGACAAACACACCTCGTGTGGCATGGTGAAGACTCTTCCTTGACGGTATCACAATATTACATCTTATGCCACGAGCGATGTTTCCATATTTAATTCAGTAGTGAATTAGGTACAAGTAAAATATTACTGTGGAAACATACAACTGTCATATATTAAGGTGGCGATCTAAGGGACGAGAGAAAACACCAGTGTTTTTGCAGTTTTTATTCTATATTAAAACAGTTTTTGGTCAAAATAAATCAAATATTGCTCTTGTAGAAACAAAGAGTTTAAGTTTCTTCATATGGTGACCTCAACAGTTGATGAGTATCTATCATGAACATAGCGGCATTAGATGACAAACTTTTTAAATGAAGAGAAACAGTTGTCATTAAACCCGCCTCGGTGGCGTAGTTGGCTAATGCGCTTGTCGTGTTGAGCTGCTCGACTGCTGAGGACGGGGAGATCGAGGTTCGAATCTCGGTCGGGTGAACTAGGGGTGTTTTCTCCTAAATGGTTTTCCACTCTCCCTCCACGCAAATGCGGGTTCACCTCCTCTAAATCAACCTTCCTAATCCATTAGCGTAATTAGTACTTAAAGCGTATAACCCGAATGGGTAGTAAGACGCGGTGCTAAATAATAATAATAATAAATAGTTATCATTAAATTCCAGGACACTCTTGACGGATATTCAACAATTGTTGATATCACCATGTGAAGAAAATTATACTATAGGTATGTACTAAAGCAAAGTTAGATTTTTTTGGCCAAAAAAATGTTTTGCTGTAAAAACTGCGAAAACACTTCTCTTTTCTCCCGTCTCCTACATCCCCACCTTAATAAGACAAGTAGCTATGAATACAAAATTGCCTGTAGTTTGATACTAACGCAGGTCCTGGTAGTATTACACACGTTCGCCGAAATGTGGTCCCGTGATGAGCTCGAAACCAATCACAAGAAATCTGCGCGAGCTGCGTACCAAGTTCTGCACTTGTAAAAATAATGTCAGCGGCTAGTTATGTTTAAATACAGACTATGTGCAAAATAATACAAATATTAAAAACTAAAATACTCATTTGTGTTCTATTAAAGTAATTTTGAGCCTTTACAATTAGGCCTACAAATAAATATTCATAAATGAAAAAAAAAATGAAGTAATTGAAATGCATACCCCCAAGCGAGGAATAAAGTGCAGTGCTTTTCAAATTATTGAATATTGTGTAACACTACTAATAATTAATTATACCATAACAATCTCTAAATGATTTGAGTGTATAAAAATATACAATAAGCACAATATATAATCTTTTACGGTATACAACAATGAACAATAAATGGTATAATGTAGCGCACATACTTTATCTCTCTTTTATCTCCAAATAGATACATTTACTAATAATTAATTAGTAAAATTTGCTAAACGAAATAATACATATTGTTGCAGAAACACTTCACCAAAGAGCCTTGGTGAATTAATATATATATGCAAATACTGTTAAGGAAACAATGAGAAAAGAGGAATATATCTCTCTCCGCCAAAGATCATAACAATCTAATGTATTTCAATAATTATTGTCGGTGACCTGGCGGTCCACAGATTTATCTGATTACCAAACCCTTCCTTCACCTCTGACAAGACATCTTGTGAATGTGGGGAGTGTCAGGCCTCCACCGTGGTTCGGATTCCGCGTTAAGCTGTAGGTCCTCAATTTCATCTCACAATCACCCTACCATCACACATTAGCGTAAGTGCGTATAACCCGAACGGGTAGTAAGACGCGGTGCTAATAATAATAATAATAATAATAATAATAATAATAATAATAAATATTATTGTCAAAAAGCTTCATAAGGAAAAAAGTTATTATAGCTCAGAAACGATTTGTTTTATGAATATATATTTAATTAAAAGCATTTTAAATCCATAAGTACATCTTTACAAGGATAAACTATTTTGTATCTCAAATAGTTGCGGAGATATGATCAAAATTGGAAATTTCTGCTAATATATAATAGTACCTTTAAAGTAATTTCTGATGGAAAAATGAGTTTCCATTTTGTTTGTAAGATTAAACAATGCCTGGATACAAAATTTAATCAAAATTGTACAAGTGAATGTTGAGCAAATCAATTTTTTTCTATTATTTTTGCCCATTAGTAAACTACTTTTAATTTACCCTCTAATTAATCGTTATTTTCATTAGAGTAAATAGGACTTTTTTCCATTAACATTTTTTAGGATTATCGAGTATACCGCAACGATATTCTGACTATCCTGGTTACACAATATTATAAGTGTAAATCAAAAAATCCCTCGTGGGGGCCTAAATACCAAGTTTTAGTCCGAGATACAGACAGACAAAAAGCATCACAAATGCAACTTTTTCTGTTTCAGGGGGTCGTTAAACGTCGACATTATTAAAATCTCAAGCTAGTTTTTTTTTTACGAACACAATACTTTTCTCTCCGAGCAGTCATAAGAAAGTAAATAATATTAGAACTTCTACTCGGCTTCGAGAATATTGTATACTTTAGATTCGAAATGGTTTTGAAATGACAAAGTGGACGTCGCACAACCCTAGTACTACATCATACCAATGTGTGTTGTATTTAAAACTTATCCCAAATTATTTTTCAATCAAATTAAATATGAAACCGAAGCTAGCCTGCTAAAAAACGCCCTAAAGGACCTTTGGAATTTTGGTGTATTCGTTTTAAATGAGTGGCAGAATTGGCATGGCAGTTTGCAACCCTGATTACTACTCAAGAGTCCCAACAGGCCCACAATGAGAAATGTATCAACTCTGAGGTTT
Source organism: Timema shepardi (assembly GCA_902151425.1). Taxonomy (NCBI): domain Eukaryota; kingdom Metazoa; phylum Arthropoda; class Insecta; order Phasmatodea; family Timematidae; genus Timema; species Timema shepardi. The sequence goes on from CABFVX010004982.1 coordinate 53,047, forward strand.
TTCAATATCTCACAAGGCTAATGCTCATGTATTTCTCTAAAATTTCCACTCTTACATTAGTTACCAATGTGAGCTAGTTCAAGCCGCAGACAAATCCTAAATAGCACTAAATAATGTTTCTCTAACATTCACCAATGACAGAGCACTAACTGAGTGTTCAATTCGCATGCCGATGCCATAGTATACTACCTACCTGTCCTACAGTAAACCACCTACCTGTCACACAGTATACCACTACCTGTCACATAGTATACCACTACCTGTCACACAGTATACCACTACCTGTCACACAGTATACCACTAGCTGTCACACAGTATACCACAACCTGTCCCACAGTATACCACTAGCTGTCACACAGTATACTACTAGCTGTCACATAGTATACCACTACCTGTCCCACAGTATACCACTACCTGTCCTATAGTATACCATCTACCTGTCCCACAGTATACCACCAACCTGTCACACAGTATACCACCCAGCTGTCCCACTGCACTAAAATATATATATGTATGTTTGCGGTCAACATTGATGGTATCTATAGTCTAGACCTAAATCATTCGATAGCACCCATAACGTGCACAAGAGTTTCAAGGTCCTTGGAAATGCTACAAGTATAAGTGGTTCATAAGTTGAACTTTTAGACTATTATTATCTAGGCTAGAGACTATGAGTAACTAACTAGCTTTTAAGATAATTTGGTTAAAATACTTTATTGTTCTAAACTTAAAATAAATTCACCGTACATATTTTCTCAAGATATGTGAAACAAAATAATATACATTGTTGCAGAAACCCTTCACCAAATAGCATGCATTGTTCACTTCCCTATACGGCACTGTCATATATACTTTTACAAACTAATAGGCCTACTATACGGGTATATGATTAAAGATCAACACTTTCACAAACACAATATTTAATTCATAATTCAGAAGCACAGTGTTTACAAGGTCTCCAAACATAGCGAGCACTACCGTGCGCTGAAAGTCCCATGAACCACTGACCCTATGATATGACTGGTCATATTGGACTCTATAGCATTTAACTGACTTTCAACCTGGGTGTTGCTGATCTGATTTTATCCTCACTCTAGCGGCAAAAGGTTGAACTATAGCTTAAACAAATACTTCCTTTTAAATTTACACTACTTTGTTATGACCTGGACATAATATAACATAATTTATAACATTAAGATGAATATTTTCTTTCAATTCCACGCCACCCCGTGATTACAATAAACAAACAAGATCAATTCAAGTGTCGGCCTCAACCGGTACAAAATTAAATAATAGATATATTAATACTATTACAGAAACATCGACAAAATAGGAATATCTCTGTCTACTAAGGAGCATAACAATAAATTCCCCATTTCAACGACCTTAATTTAAAAAACTATAAGTTATATATATTTGCATATAGCTAAGAAACTATTATTTTTATAAATATTATAATTTTTTATTTTATTTTTATCAGCTCTTCAACTTTGTTATTTCATATCTTAAAGGAGTGCGGAGATATGATCAACATTGGAGATACCCACATTTACCAAAGAAAACGAGATGAGAGTTGAGACATTGTGTTTGTAAAATTAAACAGAATCTAGATACAGATTTTAATCAACATTGTCAAAAAATTAATTTGTCTAGTTTCACCGTCAAGTAAACTATTCTTAATTTTAGGGTTGGATAAAAAAACACGGGTGAGCTCTATGAGAGCCCTCTAGATACCAAGTTTTAGCCAGATCAGTAAAATTGTTTCAAACAGGGCCGCGTCTAGGTAGGGATAAAGGGGGCAATTGCCCCTGGTCACACTTTCCGAGGGGTTCCCCCAAAAATTATTAAATTCGATTGCAGTTATTATTCTAAATTGCGCACTAAATAGTGTACAGAATTAACAGCAATAATAATCCGGTTAGTGATAGGATTCCACTCCAAATTCCTGAAAACCCTTACTTTATGTAATTTAAGATTTACGTTATTCAAGCAATGTAATGGAGTACAGTAGAATACGCCACCATTGTGCTATCGCTATCGGTCTAAAGACAACTAACAGTGTGGTGCTGGAAAGAGGAATCTACTTTTGTTAACATAAATATATTGTTTGCATTAATTAATAAAACACAGTCATTTAATAGGTTGATCAATATTCCATATGACATGATAAATTATTAACATAAGTACAGAGAACGTATCATTATATTATAAAGCTTAATTCTAAAACTGAACTCCCTTACAAAGGCAGCCTCAGATCTTTTTGCCCCAGGCCTCACATTTTCTTAAAACAGCCCTTATTTCAGCTCTAGTCCGAAATACAGACACAGATCATCGGTTTCAGGGAACATGAAATGTCAACAACCATCAGCACCATTTTGCCCATCACAATACTTCTCTGTCCGAGTGGTTGTAGACTCGGTCCCCAGAGTGTGTGTGTGAAGCCGGAAGTGGTCTCTAACGGACCTGTCAGTACAGTTTCCTCCTCGGAGTGCATAAGGTGGGTTTCCCACATCCAGGGGCGACAAGATGTAGTTTCTTTGAAAAGTGGGGGAGGGGGTGTAATACATCAAAGCTATTGTTTCTGTACTTTTCATGAAGGAGATATTTCATGGGCGCTTTTGATGTGTGTAGCTTCATAATACCAATCATAAGCTTGTTTTTAAAATGTACCATTTAAGGCTTTGAGTAATACTACATTTCATACGAAGGGTAAACAACCCCCCTTTTTTGTTGGCGTACCCCCAGATTTAATTTATCTTCCAATTCGAAACCCCAAAGTTCTTGGTGCATAATGTGAGTTATACATATTCTATAATTTACATCCGAGAGAAACTATAGAGACGGAGGGGGGAGATTATTCCCATCTTTCTGCGAGCGCCACTGCTCAGCTGGCCCACACTTCCCATCCCTCGATATTTATGTTGTGTAGACTGTAGATGGACTGTTATTGGATAACTGAGTTTGTTATATCTTGATAAAAAAACTGATTAGTATAAGTTTATATATCTCTATATATCAAACTATCTAGCTAGAGGTGGTCGACGTGCAGCAGTACGTCACCTGATTTCGTCCCACGAGGGAGACTATTTTTTAGCCCCTCAGTATTCAAACTAACAGGGATGTAATATTAGACTAATTATTATATCCATTATATATATTTTTAACATGCATCCAGTCTTACTAACCGTCCGGGAAATATGCATATTCAAACTAGTGTAATAGTAATTAAGTATAAATTAGAGGAAATGTTCCTTAATTTGTGTGGAAGGAGAGTGGGAAACCATTGTGGAATAAACATTTTAGTACCAGTGGTTGGGATTTGAACGCCAGCAAACTAACAAATGTGAGCCCGGCGTCTTTGTCCACCTGTGGTGATTGTGTGTGTGTGTGTGATATGGTGGTGCAAACAGGGGCAACTGTTGCATGGGTTGTCAAGGAAGACAAGGACCCATATCGCCTCTACCATGGGGGTCCACTGTTGGCCTCCGGAGGACTCGAGTTTCACCCGCTTTTATTCACTAGTCTTCAGACTCTTCAGAGACACTCACTTCCCTTGGCGCCCAACGTAGGGTTGGATTCAAACTAGATCGTGAGATGTGTCGATATTGGCCTGTTGAAGAGGTCAAATGATGTGTTACATGTCTGTTGAAGAGGTTAAATAGATGTGTTGTAATCCAAGCTCTAGAATTAGAGGGATTCAATACAAAATAAAACAAAATTAATGTTACCAAAAATTTAGAAAAATAGAA
>CABFVX010004983.1:0-38738 GCA_902151425.1 Timema shepardi
ATCACAACTTGTGAATGTGTGGAATGCCAGGCCTCCACCGTGGTTCGGATCCCATGTTAAACTGTAGGTCCTCCATTTCATCTCACGATACCTACCATTACACATTATCATAAGTTGGTATAACCCGAACGGATAGTAAACGCGATGCTAATAATAATAATATTAATGTACGTAGTGATTCCCATTTTGAAGGACGCAACCTCCCCCAATGAGCGTAGCCATTTTAACCTGGAGGCTGTGGGTTTGTGGAAAACACAAATAGATACCTTATTTAATCTGTCTGTGGCATTAGGAACTTGCAAGTTCATTGCCGCACATACTAAAGTACTACACCCTATTCCTATCTTAGGCTAGTTCTATCCGGTCCACCTCATTACACACTATCCCCATCTTGAGCCAGTTCTATCCGGTCCACCTCACTACACCATATCCCTCTCTTGAGCTAGTTCTCTCCAGTCCACCTCACTACACCCTGTCCCTATTTTGGTCTAGTTCTATCCGGTCCACCTCATTACACACTATCCCTATCTTGAGCTAGTTCTATCCAGTCCACTTCACTACACCCTGTCCCTATTTTGGTCTAGTTCTATCCGGTCCACCTTATTACACACTATCCCTATCTTGAGATAGTTCTATCCGGTCCACCTCACTACACCCTGTCCCTATTTTGAGCTAGTTATATTCGGTCCACCTCATTACACACTATCCCTATCTTGAGCTAGTTCTATCCGGTCCACCTCACTACACCATATCCCTCTCTTGAGCTAGTTCTCTCCAGTCCACCTCACTACACCCTGTCCCTATTTTGAGCTAGTTCTATCCGGTCCACCTCACTATTCCATATCCCTATCTTGAGCTAGTTCTTTCCAGTCCACCTCATTACAACCTTTCCATATCTTAAGATAGTTCTATCCAGTCTATCTCACTAAACCCTACCTCTTCCAGGTCAATTCTAATGTTATAGTAGAATCTGCGTCTAGGTTCTAGGTCCTCCAATGGTTTCTTCCCGATGGGTTAGACAAGCTATGGCATAATATGTATTTCATGCTAACCTTAGCATGATTTATGAGTTTCAGTGAAGGACGCTCTGGAGCGTCACTTGGTCTCACTTTCTAAAATAAGGGTAAAGCCCATCTTGTGTTTTTTAGTAATTACGGTCCTTAAAAACTAAGTCAATACTAGGACAGATTGAAAGATATCTCCCCAACCTGGGTTACACTTTTTTTAGATGAAACTGAAAGCGACCTTGGCCGATTTCCTTCTAAGAAGGGAAATCGTCCAAGGGAACGCAGTGAGGTTTGCAAGAAGCCCTTGTGGTAGCCATTTGGAATAACACGATAACACCATCACACAGATCGTACACGTGTTAGAATCCCACGATCATACCATCATACAGATCGGACGTGTGTTAGAAGCTCACGATCATACAATCACACAGATCGGACGTGTGTTAGACGCTCACGGTAACACCATAATACAGATCGCAAGTGTGTTAGACGCTCACGATCATACCATCACACAGATCGGACGTGTGTTAAACGCTCATGATCATACCATCATACATATCAAAGCTGTGTTAGAATCTCACGATAACACCATCATACAGATTGTACCTGTGTTAGACGCTCACGATCATACCATCATACAGATCGCACGTGTCTTACACGCTCGAACATTCACTCCATCTCATCTTCAATTATTTATATTCATTATTTATTAACCAGAGCCAAAATGTGGAATATATTAATCCTATTATTTAATATGTGATCTTTAATTTATGTTATCTTCCTAAATCAAACCCAGTCTAATCATAGTCGGGAAACATAAATTGCCTGGCACCCGAACTCAATATACTTAAATATTTAAATCTAGCACTGAGAGATAAACTTAGACACGTGAATCTAGGGTGATCAGGTTGTAGACTAACCCGGTCAGGATACGAACCAAAGGCGTCAGAATTAAAATGACCAAGCTGCATGCATGTCCTGCCCACCGTAGCCTTCGAGATTTTATTATTCTTATAATGTCTTGTGGTTTGTACAGGGTATGTAACTTATCATTATGTAACCCCCCAGTAGCCTCGTACCTTTTTGGACCAAATATCTTCCTAAGCACCTTGTTTTAGAACACCCGATTTTTTTATGTAAGGTAAGATACCACATTTCACACACAGAGAGAACAACCGGTAAAACTAATGTTTTGTATATTCTGAGTTTTACATTCCTTGACAGCAGGAAAGATTTCAACAACTTACTGACCAAATAATAGCATGCATTTCCTGATGGTATTTTTTTTCCAAATTACCCCTCTAATATCGTCCAGTTTACATACAACATGGGGAAAATTAAACTCTAAAGTGTACCTGGACGAGATTCGAAATGGGAACTCCTTCCTTATCCATCAAACCAGCCACTAACGAGAGAAACGCCTTTAGTCCACATGACCTCCTAAACGGGTCAGACCAAGTTGATGGAGGTGTAACCCTTTACGACATCGTCACACATTCGATAAAACTCTTTTTAACTGTAATTTGGAGAGTGGACGACGTTGAAGGCAGAAAAGTTTTAATAGTGAAGACTTTTTATGTGCCATCCGAAACAAAGGTTACGGTCAGATCAACCTTTGCACCGGTAGACCAAGAGGAAATAAAATGGGCATCTACTCAAAGACGTCCAATGATTGCGTGTACCGGATTATATAGGTCTGCAAACAAAGACATCATTCTCGTCTGATATTTTTTGACTGTAATGGTGAGGTTTAGGTCTGAAACACAGCCGAGAGTCTAAAAGTGGATTGGAAGGCGACACGACAAAATGGAAGTTTTTTTGCAGTTTTTATAGCAAAACATGGTCAACATAAATAATATATTTTTCTAATAGAAAACTAGAGTTTAATTTTCTTCAAATGGTGATATCAATAGTTGTTGAATATATGTTATTAGCATAGCGGCATCAGATGGTAAACTTATTAAAGGAAGAGAAAAAGGTGTCACTAAATTCCAGAATATCCTAGAGAGATATTCAAGAAAGGAGATCACCATGTGAAGAAAATTAATCTCATATATTTCTACTGGAGAATTATTTGATTTAAAAAAATTAAAAAACGCAAAAACATTGGCCTTTTCTCTCATCCCCTTCCACTCCAACGTAGGTTGTTTTAACGAAAATCAGATTCCTTCCTCGGAAATGCGTGTAAACTTCCTATAATTTCTCCCCTATTCATCATTCATTAGTCTAAATATGCTAGTAGGCCGAATAAAAGAGTGGTGTTATTTGATATTTTTGTTTCATGAACTATTTTTAGCTATTACCAGTTAATACTTAATTTAAAGCACCGATCGTGCTCTGAGTCCATTCTGATTTCCAATCGATGGCCACCTCTTCAAAATTCTACTTCGTGTGTTTGGGGAAGCGACCATTCTGCTCCAATGAGAGTTGATAGACCACTCCACGGATAATCAGTGCCCGGTTAGTCGGCGGGTCTACTCTAGTACACTTCACTGGATCCATTCTCCACTAACTGTCCCATCTTTCCAATAGTGGGGAGTAAGGGTGAAACGGGAGGGAACCTCCCCTTTCTCCTCCCATCTCATTAGCATACGAGTGCTCTTCATTTCAAATCCAACCCCGAACCCGTTAACCACCCTCACCCCTTTTTGTTTGGAGAGTCGAAAAGCGGCGAGTCAGCTCTTACCCCCCCCCCCTCTGCCCTATCGGTGAGGACATTTAAATATTGAAATGAAGAGCGAATGAATAACTCTTCTAATCGGAGAGCTGCGACAAAATGAGTTTAAAAATAGGTCCAAATGTTTGTGTGTTAGAACAATTAATGACGTTACCTACTTGATTAATTTGAAGCTATTTTGAGAAGTAGGATTTATCTTAACTTGACGCACCTTAAGCACTCGACTATAGCTCTCAGTATGAACCATAGTGAGGTCAAGGTTCAAGTCTCAACCAGGTAGAGACCTACTAAGTTTTTTCATAGATGATTTCTCAAACCACCCCTCTACGCAAATGCACGTGCATTTACTCTGAATTTGACTTTCATCACCTATATACTACTGTAGTAAATGGATATATTGACCAGACGGGCAATAAAATGCAGAACACGTAAAGAAACAAAAAAAAAATCAGGTCAATTTTAATTGAGATTTGGCACATTACCTGCCATTGTTTATGAATAATACGAGTATAATTATAAACATAATACTTTTAGTTTTTGTCAAAACACCAGTATTTGTGTGAGAATAAAAAGTGTTAATTTTTAAAAAGGAATCTGAAATCCAAACTTAAATACAAAGTAAAATAATAATTATAAGCTTTGTCACATGCCATTTAATAATAATAATACAAAAGAAGGGGTCTTGTTTCCTTTTTCGAGTTTTGTTCATGCCAATATTACTTGTTACATTGGTCATTTAATGTGTTCGCATAAATTATTTTTAGTGAAACAAATTAAGCTTTTATAATATATTAAAAAAATGTTTGCGCAACGCAAGTACCTTGCAACCTCTTCTATGGCTTCCTTATATCTGCTCCGGTCCTGTACCATTATTTTCCTTCTCTTTGATGAGAGAGAAGAAATGTGAGCGAGTCTGACCTTCTCAGTTCTTACTTGTTATGTTCTCCTAATATATGTTTCATCATTTTGTCAAGCCATTGCAAAAAAAAAATCCTTATCAAACATGTTTTAAATATGTGGTATGAAAGAAGAGTTTTTTAAAAAGTACAAACTTTTTAATGAGTTAACAAATATATAAAATTTTATATACTTTCTCTAAGACAGTAGGACTTAAAAAGTGCCACCTCATTACATCCTATCCCTCCCTATCTTTCAGGTCCATTGTTATTCTCCCATCTACGTCTTCCCAGTGGTCTCTCTCTTCCTATAGGGTTTGCCTGTAAGTGCACTGAACAAGCTTCTAGATTATACCATTCACGCTGCATTAATTAATTAATAAACATAAATTAAATAAAACAATGTTAAAATTGAAGTAGTGTTTGGTAGGAAGAACCGTCCGTATATAGCTGTTAAAAAACTTAAGTGCAATTCTTATGTCAAGTAATGTGATCTTCCTTCAGTTGTAATTTTAGATAGATTCTTACTACACAAAAAAAGTATATTAAAAAAAGTCCTTTCTACCAAAATGGTGCCAAACAATGGTATAATTCTGAAGAGTTACCTTACCATAATAAAAAATCTTCCTTCCTATTGAATTCCATTTTATTTTCGACCGGGTTGTTATTATTAGCAACTCTTTCTATTAGGAATACAAAGAAATGAAGAGGTATGAAAGTTCTTGGTCAAAGTCTATGTATCCCGGTTCATTCTGGATTTAAAATAATCAACAACGAGGCGGGGGAATTCGACTAAATATCGACTTTGACAAGCAAGAAAGTCGACATTGTCACGGGCAAGTTTCAAAGTCATGTATGGGGGAGAGGGTCGAGGGGGGGGGAGGTTGAGGGAAGGGTGGTTGCAGGGGCGCCCGCCCTGGGTGCCGAGCTAAAAGATGGCACCATCAAGACGTAGATGTTTTTATAAATGTAAAAATGAAAAAATAATTTGAACGCGTCGTTAAAAAGAAATTGTATAAAATTCCATCTTAATCATACTTTAAGGTGCTGCTAAAGGGAGCGAAAGTATTTTCACAAGCTAATCAAATGAATAGGGTTAACTATATAAGTTTTGTCTAGTAGAAAATTATTAAATTATGAGTAATATTTTACCTTTTTTAAAAACATTTTATAACTATTTATTACAATTAGAAAATGAGATATGAGGGACAGTAATTGAAAGAAATAATAAGAATAGAAATATATTTTTACAATACCGGTATTTTATTATATCTGCAAGAGGTATAAAATTAAATCTTGAGTACTGGAACTAGGGGAGTGGGAATGGGTAAGCAGCTGGTAGGGGGAGGGGGGTAATTTTACTGTTTCCCCTGGGCACCAATACCACTTGCTACGACCATGACTAGCACTCCTTAAGTGTGGCACTATACCAAATAAAGAACGAGTGGACGACACCAACCTAAGCTCGATTGGAATGGACTAGTTTCGCATATAAAACTGGATCATTCCACTTTGGTCTAGGTGGATATTATGTCATCCTGTATTTAATATAGCACCACACTTGAGACGTACTATACTTCATTCACGGGAGGAGTTTACCTCTGAAAGGTCTTTTTTCTTACCAATATCCTACTATATAATAGATTTCTGGTAGGAGAAAAAAGTCCTTTCCCAGGTAAACTCCTACCGTGAACGAACTTTAAGTCTGACTATGAAGCTCACTCGTAGAGATGAAAATGTTCCACAGTGGTAGCATGCAGCATAGTGAGCGAGTTGAGTTTTAAGCCTATTACTTACATACATGTATACAGTAAAGTAATAAATAGTGTATTGAGGATGATTAATAGGTGGGGGAAGGGGTCCGGGTTGTTAGAAAACTAAATACCTAAGCCAATCTGATTTTTTTAAACTGTCTTTTTGATGACAACAATCAAATCAAATAATATCAATGTGAGATAACAAAAAAGTCGGCAAAATTTTCAGAATATTATTACTAGCACCGCGTCTTAATAACCATTCAGGTTATACCCATTTACGCTAATGTGTAATGGTAGGGTGATTGTGAGATGAAATGGAGGGCCTACAGTTTAACGTGGGATCCGAACCTCGGTGGAGGTCTGGCATTCCACTTATTCACAAGTTGTGATTAATACACGTCTTGTCAGAGGTGAAGGAAGGGTTTTAGCAATCAGATAAATCTGTGCCGGGACCGAGGATTGAACCACGAGCCCCCAGCACAGAAGTTTGACACCTTACCCCTATACCGCCAGGTCACCTTTGATCAGGTCATTAAATCTCAGGGTAAAGAGATGTAAGTTTATTCGTTAAGAGTTTGAATATCATTGTTGAAGTATCAACATCTGGTCCACAGCAGACCCTACGTTAGTGACACATACAACCACCAAGCGTTGTAGTTCGCATGATCTAGGGTAAAGAGTTCGATAGCCTATGGCCCGCGGGTCAAATCCGGGCCGAAGATTATTTTATATGGACCATAAAATATCTAGTAAACAAACAATTGTGTTAATAAAAATGGATTAATAATTCAAAATTATATGAAAAAATTTAATTTGAAACTTTTTGTAAGTTTTTTTTTTTTTCAAACCGGTCAACTTTTATTTTTATTTATAACCCATGGGGCCCACGAAATAAAAAAGATTGCCGACCTCTAGTCTAAGGCGTCACTCTCTCAAAAGACTGAACTGACGGTGAAGGGGTGGTCAGGGTTTGAATCCCAACCCGGTATACGGAGGTTGGGTTTTCCTAAATGGTTTTCACTCATCCTCTACGAAAATGTGGGTAAACTTCCTCTAAATTCAACTTGTCTCATCCTCAACCCACTAGTGTAAGTAGTACATAGGTGTATAACATTATTATTATTATTATTATTATTATTATTATTATTATTATTATTAGCACCGCGTCTTACTACCCGTTCGGGTTATACACACTTACGCTAATGTGTAATGGTAGGGTAATTGTGAGATGAAATGGAGGACCTACAGTTTAACGTGGAATCCGAACTACGGTGGAGGCCTTGCATTACCCACATTCACAAGATGTCTTGTCAGAGGTGAAGGAAGGGTTTGGTAATCAGATAAATCTGTGCCGGGACCGAGGATTGAACCCCGGCCGCCAGCACAGAAGTCTGACACCTTACCCCTAGACCGCCAGGTCACCCTGTATAACCTTAATGGGTAGTAAGACGCGGCGCTAAATATAGATGGATAGATATCTTAAGAGACATTTAGTAGTACGAAAATGCTTTATGAAGTGCGGGTTTCTACCCGAAGATTATGCGTTGAAGTTGTAATGGATTTTAAACATTTCCTATGATTATAGTCAAGCAATACATTTAAACATTTGTTTATATAACGTGTAGGCAGACATTTTTATAACTAGAACTATATATTTTTTATTTTATTTAATTTTAATTTTATAGAAAACTTTAATATCAAGTAATTTAAAATATGATTCCTTAAAAATAAATAAATGAATAATTTATAATATTTCACCTAAATTTCATTTAATTATGAAATTTTACACTAAGTTTTACCACAATCTCACTATTTTAAAATTTGATACCACTCGCTTTGATACCAGTCTCTATATCTTAAAATAAATAAACGATTAAAATAGTCCTATTTACCAAATCGTACAAAAATATGTAATATAGAGGATGGGCATGTCATGAGCATGGTGGCATTTGAAGAGATTTTTTTAATAAAGGGAAAAAAATTGTCCTAATAAAATTTCACGTTAAAGTTTTCATTGTAGATTTGCACAAAAATCACAAATCGTTGGGCCTACGCTGAGATTTAATACAAACCTTGTGCAGACAATCAATAAATTCGAATTAGGCAATTTTTCGTTCGGGTATGACTTGTTATCCAATAACCACTTTTGAGCCGCAGAATATGTGCGATATGGAAAAATCACATACATTAAATTTTATATTTATTGACAAAAGCAAGGCATTATAGGCATTCTTGGGTTGGATTGGTGAAAGGGATTGTTGAAATAAACTTTTTCATCCTATTTCCTGAGCTTAGTCAGTTACACTTTTATATCGGTGGACCCTTAATAGGTTATGGTAAGATCGGGGTTTGCACCTTCAGGTGTATGGTGGGTGTTTATTCCCCAATGGTGTCACACTATCCTTAAAAGAAAATGAGAATACATTTACTCTAAAATATACCTTCCTCTACCTTCCTCACTACCCCATTAGTGTAAATATGTGGATATCCCAGACGGGTAGTAAGACGAGGAGTACGGTATTATTCTACCTTACTCATCTCTACCCCATTAGTGTAAATATGTGGATATCCCGGACGGGTAGTAAGACGTGGAGCACGGTACTATTCTACCTTACTCATCACCACCCCCGTAGTGTAAATATGTGGATATCCCGGACGGAGAGCATAGACAACCAAAAAACTTAGTAATTATTAAAAAAATAATTAGCAGTACGACATTTTTTTTCCCTTGAAACTATTATTAATACTTTGAAACTTTTTAAACTTCTAGGTAAGTATCTAAGATATATTCAGCTGTAAAATAAAAGCTGTATCGTTCTAGAACTAAACGCGTCTGCTTAAGACTGCGCAGTTTAATAGTAGCCTTTGGCAAGAAAGCGCTTCCATATATATCACAGAAGAGCTGTCAGAATATAGGGAGGGCTTTGTTCAGGCTGGAGGTTTCTTGCTGCTGCTTCATACTATTATATTTTTTTTAATATATTTTTTTTACGCTCATCCATGTGCCTTGTGTAAAATTCAACCCCCCTCCGGTGATAAAACAAAAAGAACTGCCACAAGTTGGGACGTAATAAATTAAAGTTATAGATTCATTGTACGTACGTATGGCTAGGAATATAAAAAAAAGGGAGTCGCGGGAGTAAAGGAGGAATGAAAAGCATCATAATTAAAGAGAGGTAAGAGTATCAAAGTTGTGAAAAAAAAAGTTGAAGGTACTTTTATTATTCTTACATCCATTTTTTTTCCGTGTGGCAAATAGCTATAAACAATAAGCTGTGATAGAACATGGCCAACCTGTGACAGGTAATTAAGAATTGTATTGATTTCTATTATTTTACTACATATATACTCATGAACAAAAGATTTTGGTTGGATTCGAACAATCATTAATTGAAGAATGGAAACTTAAAAAATATATATAAACGATTATTCAAATTTAAACAAGTGAATTTTCAATAATTCAAACCCACGTCATAGGAAGATATTTGGTACAAACAGGGATGAGGTTACTGGTAAGTGGAAAAGGTTACATAATGATGATTCACATACCCTGTACTCATCACAAGACATTGTTAAGATAGTCAAGTCTCGTATTTTAAGGTGGGTAGGGGATGCAGCGTGAATGGGAGAATCTAGAACCTTGTTTAGGTTATTGATTTGCAAACCTAATGGGAAGAGACTATTGGTAAGAGTTGATGCGGATGGTAGGATAACATTATAATGGACCTGAAAGAAATAGGGTGTAATGAGGTGGACTGGATAGAACTAGCTCAAGATAGAGATAAGGTGTAATGAGGTGGGCTGGATAGAACTAGCTCAAGATAGAGATAGGGTGTAATGAGGTGGCCTGAATAGAACTAGCTCAAGATAGAGATAAGCTGTAATGAGATGGACTGAATAGAACTAGCTCAAGATAGGGATAGGGTGTAATGAGGTGGACTGGATAGAACTAGCTCAAGATAGAGATAGGGTGTAATGAGGTGGACTGGATAGAGCTAGCTCAAGATAAGAATAGGTCTCATACGTGTGTAAGTGCAGAGTTTAACTGAGTTCTTAATGATATAGAGTAATTAGTAAGTAAGTAAACTTACATCACACGGTCCAAGGTGAGCATTTTAAGCTCGTGTGATCATAAGAGCTATATTGAAAATGGAAAATAAAGAGGTGACCTCATTTGAAATATATATATATCACGATAAAATAAAAAATAAAAATCTAAAAAGATGCATATGGAGACCATTATGCGAAGAGCATGGAACAGTATTTTGGAAGCGATACCTCACTCCATTGGAGGCTATGCCATAACCACCACAACATGCTGGGTAGCCTTCATCCGCGAGGAAATAAAGATCAACAGGGTGGAGCTGACCACCATCTTGCTCACATTGGTAGGGTACCACAGAGACCACTCGAGACACCCGCACCTCGGCATAAAAATGTGGACGGACAACACCAACTGCTCACATTGGCATGGTACTACAGAGACCAATCGAGACACCCGCACCTCGGCATAAAACTTGGGACGGACAACACCACCGTGCTCAACTCCCTGATAAATGGGAAAGGCTGGTGCTTTCTGCACCCGCCTCTTCAAGAGCTACATGCCAAAGGTATTTCACAGGCTAACAAACACAAGACATTGCGGTCTTCTGAGTGCCAAGTGAACTCAACCCCACCGACTCTTCATCACGTCCACATCTACGGGACGCCATCAGAGCCGAAATCACATAGGTCAATTGGATTGAAGATGAAATGATGGGGAGTTCAGAGTTCGATCCCGTTCGGGTTTAGACCCTACTGAGGGTGGTTTTCCCTAAATTGTTTTCCACTCTCTTTCCAGGCAAAAGTGGATGCATTCATAAATACCACTGAAGTTAAGTTTCAGTGTGTGCTGAAATAAGTAAACTAGCTTGGGTACTTTTGGAAAAAAAGTTAAAAGAATTGAAATATTGTTATTTTTTTAAATTAGAAATAACCAAATATGATTTTAAAATAAGAGCAACATTCTAAAAATATATATTAGAAAAATAATTAAAATAGTTTCAACACTCATGTCTTTAAATACACAAAAATTACTTTAACAATTACAAAAAAAATATCATAAAATTGACGTTTTAATGAGCGAATATTTCCCTCAAATAAGCCCCTGTAACTTTAACTACCTTATTAGAAAACGTAAGAATCACAAGCAGTTATAAATTCAAAATATTTCATGTTTCTTTTATTAGACTTTAAGATAATAATCGCGCATAGTCACTGGTTCTGTTACAATAACATTCCTCTATGCGCAGTTGCACATGTGCGTTTATGGGCTCTCAAGAGAAATTATCTTATTATTAAATTAATTTCAATTTAATTTTTAATGCTTGGAAAAGTTGGGGTTCATAATTTAAAATGAAAAATTAGATGGTTAAAATTATATTTCTAGTAGACAATATGAAATAATAAATACTATTTAATTTTTAATGTTAAGTTTGATAAAATATTTATTGAAATGTTGATTAAAACCTATTTTATATAGATTAACCCACATAATTTTATAGGTAATTAGTAAATAGTGCTAGTTTTGTAGTTGAACGTTTAGTACAAGTTTAAAATTTCTTACGGCCAATAACAATCAATATATATTCTCAGTAATAAAATTACTATTCAACTGAAATAATTTTAGAAAGGGACCATGTAAATAAAGTAAAACTAGGATTGTTCACCTAAGTATTTAAAAATTTAATTACCTATTTTTTATTTTCAATGCCTTGTCATGCACATATAGCAAAGCAACTGTAATTGAGGATAATTCAAAATGGACGAACATATGGAAATAGGTTACTGGTCATAAATATATTTAGACCTTTATTATGTTATTAATATGAAATCGATATTAATTTTAACACATTGTTACGTAGTCGAATGATTTATAGGGGAAAGTGCCAATATAATCTCAACTAAATAGTTTATGCTTGCCATAGTGATTTAAAAATTGATTTGTATCCACATCAAGAGGAAGCTCGAAGATGACGAGCATGCAAAATTTTATAGACCTCAATCCCGAGCTTTAATGACGAGCTAGGATCGAAACTCTTATTCAAGTACTCGCCGAGCCGGCGAGTCCTACTATAATTTCAATAAATATGCTAAAAAATTACCAGATGGTAGGATAAGAATCTAGACCCGTATCGGTGAGAAGATGGACTAAGTTGTCACTGTCATCTGATTTTGGTTTTCTGGTGATAGAATTATAGAGTTACAATTCCAGCCGGTTGTACCAAGGGTGGTTTTCTCTGAATAGTTTCCCACTTTCCCTCCGAAAAATTGTGGACACACATCCCTCCATTCTACTTTCCTTATCTCCACCCCATTAGTGTAAATATGTGGATATCCCGGACGGGTAGTAAGACGTGTAGCATGGTACTATTCTACCTTCCTCATCTCTACCCCATTAGTGTAAATATGTGGATAGCCCGGACGGGTAGTAAGACGTGGAGCACGGTACTATTCTACCTTCCTCATCTCTACCACATTAGTGTAAATATGTGGATATCCCGGACGGGTAGTAAGACGTGGAGCACGGTACTATTCTACCTTCCTCATCTCTACCACATTAGTGTAAATATGTGGATAGCCGGGATTAATTTTAAGACACAGTGAGCAAAAGAAAGCAATAAAGAAACACAAAGGGGGTAGCAAATAATGTCTAATGCATCAGGCTTTGGATCTAAGGACCGCATCCCTAGTCACTCCCATCACCCGTACGCCTAAGCCTGTCGGTAAGTCATCCACCAGGAAAAGTCTTGTCTTGCCGGGTAGGATGAAAACTTGTCATTGCTGGTGTAATAGAGCTAATGGTCCATAGAATCGATGTGCTGTAGGGGATGATTCTTGGGGTTGAGGGGGGTTGTCACGAACCAGCTCACCCGAAACAACCAACCAGGTCCCTGTTGAGAGGAACATTCGTCGTCGTGACGCGTCTTGGCTTTCGCCCGATGGAACACTAGGGAAGGATGTTGTTGTCACATTTCGACGTCACAGGATGACATGCACAGAGGATGTTGAATGACGTCTAAAAAGACAGTCAGAGATTCTAAGTGTTGGAGAGAAATGAGGGAGTAGTTCGGGATTGAGGGTGTAGTAGAGTATTGAAGGTTCAGTAGTAGATTGAGGGTGTAGTAGGGGATTGAAGGTTCAGTAGTGGATTGAGGGTGTAGTAGGGGATTGAAGGTTCAGTAGTGGATTGAGGGTGTAGTAGGGGATTGAAGGTTCAGTAGTGGTTTGAGGGTGTAGTAGGGGATTGAAGGTTCAGTAGTGGATTGAGGGTGTAGTGGTTTGAGGGTGTAGTGGTTTGAGGGTGTATTAGTGATTTAAAGGTGTGGGAGAGGTTTGAGGTCTTAAGAAGGAATTGAGGTTTTAATAGGAGATTGGGGGCTTTAGGAGGGGATTAAGGGTGTGAGATGGAATTGAGGGTGTGAGGGGTGATTGAGGATTTGATAAGGGATTGAGGGTGGGTGAGGAGATTGAGGGTGTAAGAGGATATAGTGTGTGGATTAAAGAAAATAGGGTGTGAAGAAAGGGATTAAGGGTGTAGGATTGGATTGAGGATTTGGAATAGAGTACTGAAGGTGTGTAGGAGGATATTATATGTGTGAAAGTGGGGATTGAAGGTTTGAAGGAGGGTATAGAGGGTGTGGAGACAGGGATAGAGGGTGCAGAAGGGGATAACGCGTGTAGGAGAGGCTTGAGAGTGTGGAGGGGAAGATTGAGGTTGTATGAAGGGATTGAGAGCTTGGAGGTGAAGATTTAGGTTGTATGAAGGGATTGAAACTGTGGAGGTGAAGATTGAGGGTGTAAGAAGGGATGAGAGTGTGGAGGTGGTGAGTGAGGGTGTATGAAGGGATTAAGAGTGTGGATGTGGAGATTGAGGGAGTATGAAGGGATTGAGAGTATGGAGGTGAAGATTGAGGGTGTATGAAGGGATTGAGAGTGTGGAGGTAGAGATTGAGGGTGTAAGAAGGGATGAGAGTGTGGAGGTGAAGATTGAGGTTGTATGAAGGAATTGAGAGTGTGAAGGTAAAGATTGAGGGTGTATGAAGGAATTGAGTGTGTGGAGGTGGAGATTGAGGGTGTAAGAAGAGATGAGAGTGTGGAGGTGGTGAGTGAGGGTGTATGAAGAGATTAAGAGTGTGGAGGTGAAGATTGAGGCTGTATGAAGGGATAGAGAGTGTGGAGGTAGAGGTGGAGATTGAGAGTGTATGAAGGGATTGAGAGTGTGGAGGTGAGGGTGGAGAGTGTATGAAGGGATTGAGAGTGTGGAGGTGAGGGTTGAGAGTGTAGGAAAGGGGTGAGGGTGTGGAGGTGGGGATTGAGGATTATGAAGTAGGGTACAGAGGTTGTGGAAGAAGTGGCAGACGGTATGGAGGAAGGGAAATAGAGTTTAGAAAGAGATTGAGAGTGCAGGATGGGATTAGCCTTTTGGAAGGAGGAGAGCTAGTGGTATTTAAAGAGTGTGGCGGTGTTTTAAGTAATGGAAGGGGAAACAGGAATTTCAGGAGAAAACTACTTTATTGAGATAAATGATTGTTTTTTCGATAACTTTACTAATGAAACTATTTAGTAGGTAAACATATTTTGATGCTTTTTTCCCTTTAAGTACAGTATTTAACTGCGAGAAACGTTACTTGCTCCTCAATTAATAAATAAACTACTTAAGTCAAGTAAAATATTTGGTTTCTTTGTATATAATAACTAACTTATTTAACCAATAATGTTGAGCATGGTATTTCCTTAAATGTTAATCACTCTCCTTCCATGCAAATGTAGGGATATTTGATCTAAATGCTAACTTCAAGACCCATAGCAAACTATTAAAGTAAATATGTGTGCTAGATAAGGATAGGGTGTAATGGTGTTGACTGGATAGAGCTCGTTCAGAATAGGGATAGCTTGTAATGAGTTGGACCAAATAGAACTATCTCAAAATAGGGATAGAAGGCGTACATTTGTAAGTGCAGCAATGCACTTTGTTGTTCCTAATGCTATAAAGTAATTTAGTAAATATGTATGCCTATAAAATGAAAGGGTAGTGGGAAGCCTTCCTTAATATATTCCGTTTCACCAGGCTTTCTTCTGACCCTGGTATTTTGTAACCAGTTAAAATCTAGTTAGTTTTAAAATATTAGAGTAACGGAGATGAGAATGTAGTTCTGTTATCCAAGTGATCACCAACAAATCCTGTGAGCCATGGAGGGTCCCACTAATAGCATACAATCTGATCAATTGAGACGGAAGGAAGGGGTCTCTCTTCATATGGACCAGCTGTGTATGGAGATGACACAGGGCTGACAAGAAAATATGTAGGGTGCTGAGGGTGAGTCCTAGGGGTGACAGGGGGGTGGAGGTCTAACCCATAACCCGCACCCTAATAGCGATATCCCTTGGGTATCTTATACTGGCTTCACTACAAGTTACAAGCGACGGATAGTAATGAATGAATAGTACTCTTGGGGGAACAAACTTGGCGAAGCTTTTTCTTTTGACTCCGTGGCTTTTAGTTGAGTATCGAGGGGATTGGAAAGTGAGAGGTGTTGATATAGTTCACTTTTCATAGAAATAGACAAATATGAAAGCTAGAAAAGTTTCTATATCTACTTTCACGTGATCTGAAGATATCGCTTTTGATAGATAACACTATTATCTAATTTACAATGGAATTCGGATAGTTCTATATATCGGTTAATTCAAAAAATTGGAATAATACAAATCCACATTTATTCTCCATGACATTCCTACTTATTTTTGAAAAACATTTTAATAGTGTAATAAGGAACGATTAGGATTAATTGTAATAGAATTCAATTTTTGATAAAGTTGTACAATTTGTTTTACTTTAGCATGAAAAACATAGATATGGGATGTAATATAATAATATATGCACTATACTTTGATTCATATATGAAAAGATTGGTAATAGTAATTACAGGTTATGATACAATTATTGAAATTATGACAAACATCTCAAAAGTTTAATAGATATTGAAAATTGTAGACTTTTGAGTAAAATTGCATTAAAAAACAATGTTATGATGGGATGATGTAATCGAGCATATATTACGTGGCTTGTATCTAAGGAACAGGGAATTACATATAAGAAAGGAATTCAATTATTACAATTCTTTTCTTCATTCTATATATTACAAGACAATACAAGACACGTAATATATACTCGATTACATCATACCATCATAACATTGTTTTAATGCAATTTGACTCAAAAGTCCACAATTTTCAATATCTATTAAACTTATTAGATGTTTGTCATAATTTCAATAATTGTATCATATTTGTCTTTATAATATATCACAACCTGTAATTACTATTAACAATCTTTTCATATATGAATCAAATTATAGTGCCTATATTATTATTATTATATTACATCATATATCTATGTTTTTCATGCCCCCAGTGAGTTTTCTTTGCAAGTGGATATAAACGAATGTAATTCCAGAGCAGTTTTTTGGTAGGTCCTACCGTTTAACCACAAGAAACCTCCAAAGAAAGATTAACACCGATTTTAAAGTTGCTCCGTCATTTTTAATTTTTTTAGGGCGTTAAGGATTACATTTTTGAACTTTTTTGGAATTTTCCCATCGGTTACAGGCTGGAAGCTATAAGTTTGCCAAATTTCAAATTTCTAGCTCATCTGGAAGTGGGTAAACATAAATGTCAGTGAGTGAGTCAGCCATGTGGCTTTATAGTAAGTAGTATAATAATATAATATAATCAGCCATGTGGCTTTATAATAGTATAACGTGAGTTTTATATAGAATATAAATTATAAAATGTGCGTAATTAAATGTGGCATATTTTGAGATTACCCGCCTCAGTGGCGTAGTTGGCTAACGCTCTTGTCGTGCTTAGCGCTACTGCTGAGGACGGGGAGATCGAGGTTCGAATCTCGGTCGGGTGAACTGGTGGGGTTTTTTCCTAAATGGTTTTCTACTCTCCCTCCACGAAAATGTGGGTTCACTTCCTCTATTTCAACCTTCCCAATTCCTAATCCATTAGCGTAATTAGTATCTAAAGCGTATAACCCGAACGGGTAGTAAGACGCAGTACTAAATAATAATAATAATAATAATACATATTTTGAGGTTATTGATTTATTGTGTATCAGATGCTTAGATATTAATAAAAATTGTTAATTTGAATTTTGGATATTTCTAATTTCTTTAGTTATTCTTTGGACTTTGAATTAAATGAATTCTACTGTATTAGTATTGCTATTACCCAATTCAGTGGCAAAGAGGTCTAAGACGTGACTATCGTATTGGACTGGCTTGCTGATGACGGGGAGAACCGGGTTCGAATCTCAATAAAGTACGCTGAGGGTGTTCTGAAAATTGAAAAATGACACCTGGACACGGGAATCAAACCCGGGACCTTTGGTTCAGCATTCCAATGCTCTAACCACAGAGCTATCCAGGAATAATCCCGGACGTCCATCCTAGACTTTGCCTTGAAATATGAGTGGAGAATGACCCTAGGCACGGGACGATTCTTGGATAGCTCAGTGGTCAGAGGATTGGCAAACTAAGCCAAAAGTCCTGAGTTCGATTCCGTGTCCAGGTGTAATTTTTCATTTTTCAAAGTATGATATCTGGACGAGAGTAAATCCTCACTAAAACAAATATAATAGCTTTGGGTATTTGATTTCAATAATGATGGTTTCACAAAGATGGTTTCCCAATCTTAATGCCCACACACCTTGAAACGACCTATACTCTTATTGCCCACACGTATCTTCAGACGACCTATACTCTTATTGCCCACACGTACCTTCAGACGACCTATACTCTTAATGCCCACACACACCTTGAGACGACCTATACTCTTAATGCCTACACGTACCTTCAGACGACCTATACTCTTATTGCCCACGACAACTTGACACCCACTATCCTCTAAACTTCCACCCGCACCATGGTGCCCCACCAACAAAAAGGCGCCCACAGACCCTTACTTCAGTCGATATTCTATCTGCCCTCTGAGTTAAGGGTCCTGGGTTCGATTCCTGACGTGACTTAAAATGGATCATTGGCGAAATTTGGTTTACCTCTTTACCAGTGAATTCACGGCAGGGGATCTGGCTGCAATATCCGTTCTAGGTTTAAATTATTTTATAAGTCGTGTGCTGATATAATGAGTCAGTTAAAAAAGTAAACGTTAAACAGCTACCTCAAATAAATATTACGAATGAATGAATTAAAGATAGAAACACACACCTTTCCTAATATGCCCTTGTTTCTCCAAAACGTCATTCAAACCAAAGGGACGGGATTTTCTCCTTAACGTTCCTATCCACCTGTCCAAGCTATCCGCATCTAAACTGTGCTAGTGGGGTTGAGATAGAAGAAGGTACAATGGTGAGGAACCGTACCCGCATTTGTGTGAGGGAATATAGAGGAACATATTTAGGAAAACATTAACTTTAATAAAACCAGCTGATAGTCGAACCCTCCCCTCACTGTCATTAGCAACTAGATAGTCTACTTTTCATGGAAGGCCCTTTAGAAAATACAAACTTTATTTACAGTCAAACAATGATACAAGTTTACTAAATTACTTCTTACTTAGTCTATGGCATGAAGAACTAGAATATTCATTGCCGCACTTACAAAAGTACGCCACTTATCCCTATCTCTAGCTAGTTCTATCCAGTCCCCCTAATTACACCTTATCCCTATCTTAAGCTAATTCTATCCAGTCCACATCATTATACCTTATCCCTATCTTGAGATAGTTCTATCCAGTCCACCTCATTACACCCTATCCCTAGCTCTAGCTAGTTCTATCAAGCCCACCTCATTACACCCTATCCCTATCTTTAGCTAGTTCTAATCCAGTCCACCTCAGTATACCTTATCCCTATCTTTAGCTAGTTCTATCAAGCCCACCCCATTACACCCTATCTTTTTGAGGTCCATTATAATTTTATCCTCCCATCTGCGTCTAGATCTTCCCATTGGATTCACCAATCAGTACCCTGAACACGGTTGATGGTTCTAGTTTCTTCCATTCAAGCTGGAGGTCCTGCCCACCGTAACCTGCGAGATTTGATTACTCTAACAATGCATGTTGATGAATACATAGTATACAACTCATCATTGTGTAACCCTGTCCATTCTCAACTATCATCATCCTTTTTTTTTTATCCAAAAACACTTCTTATTACTTTGTCTTCGAACAGCGTAGTTTTTTTCCATCATGTTTGTTAGAAGAACGTATTATACAACGATAAAAGATAACTGCAACAATTTTTTTATATTTTGTATCTTACATTTATTTACAATAGTCCCGATGTTAACTACTGGCAGTCCAACGAGTTCAAACTTTTAACATGTAGGTTGCCTTGTCCAATTAAATCTCACGAGTATAATTCATTCATGACCTAAGTTTACTTGGATAAAATCTAAAAAAGTTACTAGAAATAGTCTCTTATATATATATCCCTCTACTTCAACAGCTGACATCTATCACTTTGGCTCATTGTAATGAAAACATAAGGCAATATATTAATGTGATAGTTAACGACAGTCATTTAGGCCAATATTGTTTATATATTTATTTGAGGTCGGACACAAATCTTATTTATCATTTTATTACACTTAAAAAAATATTATTCACAGCAATTCCACAAAAGGTCTAAAGAAAATAGCTTTAAAATGGCGGCCGACGAATTTAAACCATGTGATTGAACATGACGGAAACAAGTTGTTTACAATGATGCACCCACGCAGTGGATAAAAATATTTTATTCAGTTAAATATTTCTAAATACGATAAAATAATTCTAAAATAATTTATTACATATAAAAAAATGACAAGTATTTTCTCTTTTCCAAGTAAATACGATGCCTGTATGGTATTGATGCATACACTTTATTACACATTGTCAATAACGTTCCAAAACGAAGAATAAGTACTTTTAATTATGATTAAAATATTGTATCTTGTTGGATAAAAATAAATTATTAAAAGTAATGAAATAATATGAGAAAACTTAAGTTTACGACATTTTAATTGTAAAATATAACAGGTAATTAAAAAAACTTAACATTTATAACATAACAGTGATCTTTTACAATTATTGGCAACCCAAAACCTAATTACATAATTTTCGGACTGTCATCCAAGGAAAAATCCTATCATGAACGGACTATATGTCGTATCGGCCGCTTTCCTTGTTATATCCTGAAACTCCATCTTCTCTCCTTGTTTGATGTCATCCATCAGGTTGATTTATTCATCATCTTGATCCCGTTCTCCCTTCCACCGTGTCTTCTATGACGTCACAAGCTTTTTTTAAATATTTTGTCCCATACACGTGGCCTTTCTTTGTATCATCACCTGTAGAATGGTTATTTTTTTATTTGCTCCTCTTATAACTTCTTCATTAGTCATTATTAGTCATTTTAGACCGAGAAATGTCAATATAATTTTTTTATTGCTTTATCTTACTATCTTTTCAGGTTAAACGCATATATGATAATAGTCTGATGGAGAAGGGATGAAGAAGAAAACATTTTTTTAGAGGTGATCTATGCGAATTTGCGTGGAAGGAGAGTATAGGTCGTCTGAAGGTGTGTGTGTGTGGGCAATAAGAGTATAGGGTGTCTCAAGGTGTGTGTGGGCTATAAGAATATAGGTCGTCTGAAGGTGTGTGTGGGCTATAAGATTATAGGTCGTCTGAAGGTGTGTGGGCAATAAGAGTATAGGGTGTCTCAAGGTGTGTGTGGGCAATAAGAGTATAGGGTGTCTCAAGGTGTGTGTGGGCAATAAGAGTATAGGGTGTCTCAAGGTGTGTGTGGGCTATAAGAGTATAGGTCGTCTGAAGGTGTGTGTGGGCTATAAGATTATAGGTCGTCTGAAGGTGTGTGGGCAATAAGAGTATAGGGTGTCTCAAGGTGTGTGTGGGCAATAAGAGTATAGGTCGTCTGAAGGTGTGTGTGGGCTATAAGAGTATAGGTCGTCTGAAGGTGTGTGTGGGCAATAAGAGTATAGGTCGTCTGAAGGTGTGTGTGGGCAATAAGAGTATAGGTCGTCGGAAGGTACGTGTGGGCATTAAGAGTATAGGTCGTCTGAAGGTGTGTGTGGGCTATAAGAGTATAGGTTGTCGGAAGGTACGTGTGGGCATTAAGAGTATAGGTCGTCTGAAGGTGGGTGTGGACAATAAGAGTATAGGTCGTCGGAAGGTACGTGTGGGCATTAAGAGTATAGGTCGTCTGAAGGTGGGTGTGGACAATAAGAGTATAGGTCGTCGGAAGGTACCTGTGGGCATTAAGAGTATAGGTCGTCTGAAGGTGTGTGTGGGCTATAAGAGTATAGGTCGTCGAGAAGGTACGTGTGGGCTATAAGAGTATAGGTCGTCTGAAGGTGTGTGTGGGCATTAAGAGTATAGGTCGTCTGAAGGTGGGTGTGGACAATAAGAGTATAGGTCGTCGGAAGGTGGGTGTGGGCTATAAGAGTATAGGTCGTCTGAAGGTGTGTGTGGGCAATAAGATTATAGGTAGTCTGAAGGTGTGTAAGAGTATAGGTCGTCGGAAGGTACGTGTGGGCATTAAGAGTATAGGTCGTCTGAAGGTGTGTGTGGGCATTAAGAGTATAGGTCGTCTGAAGGTACGTGTGGGCAATAAGAGTATAGGGTGTCCCAAGGTGCGTGGGGGTGCCAACCAATCCACGAGCACTGGGTTGAGAGGCAGGCAGCTCTTTATCTAGAGAGCACAGAAGGTAGAATAGTAATGTCGGGAGGGTAAGGGTAGTGTGACGTATTTCCCTGGTGTCTTAGTGTGGTCGGAAATTCGAGGCAGGGGTTGCCTAGGAAACGACAGGGAAAGGGGGGCTGAGAGGAAGGGGGGGAGGTTCTATATGGTCAATGTGTGAAAGCATAACGCGTCACACTGGGAATGGGAGTGATGCGACTCTCAGAAACCTGGTGATGTTTACCCCTCCTCCACCTCCTCCAACTCCCTACACATCCATTTCATAGGATCGTTCACGAAGGAGACCCGGTTGAAAGAAGAGAATGTTTTTTTTAAACACATTTTAATGCTAGCGCTTGAGAATTAGCAACTTAACTGCCTTAACTGAGATAACCTAACCCATAACAGTGAACCAAGGCTTCGGTCTTGTCTTGTTTTGTTTGCCGTTAAGAGGGAGGTCGGGGTTTGAATCCCAAAAGGTTGAATTAAGATTTTTTTCCCCTGATTGGCTCATATATCTCCCTACACAATTCTTCCTTCTTCAGGTCTACCCCATTAGTGTAAATATGTGGATAGCTCGGACGGGCAGTAAGACGTGGATCTCATTTGAATTCGATTCAAAGTTAGAGCTCATTGTGATAGCTTTAACTAACTTTGTCTGATTTTATATTTGAAGAATTTGGGGAGTTTACCTCGACCAGTAACTATCATTAATAGGATACTAATAGTATATTTAACACGTAGGTCATTTACGGCTTAATATAATAAAATACGAACGTAACTAAGCGGTGGTGAACACGTGCATTAATATGTAGAGATAGATAAAAAAAACTGTGAAAATAATTATTAGGAATATTACCCCCTACTTACATGACCAAGATTCGAACTACCTCTCTTCACATTACAACGGAACGCTACTCTACAACAACGTTTCAGACCCTTAGGCCTTCACTCTGGGCTATTTCTTTGATTGTTATCATCTTTTCGTCTTAGGGTCTCACTTATGAGGGGCACCAATTCGATCATACCTCTACCAGTACCATTTCATTTCATCATCATTATAATATGAGTGTTTATTAGGCCGCGTTCACATTGGATGCAAGCTTGCGCGAGCTTGGGCAAGCTGCTTGGAAGTTTAAGAAATGATCACACTGAGTGCAACTGTGTGCACGTAACCACTTAACAGTCGAGTTCAACAGGGATGTGGAGTTGGAGTCGGTTAAATTATTATTAGCACCGCGTCTTACTACCTGTTCGGGTTATACGCATTTACGATATTGTGTAATGTAGGGTGATTGTGAGATAAAATGGAGGACCTACAGTTTAACGTGGAATCCGGACCATGGTAGAGGCCTGGCATTCCACACATCCACAATCTGTGATTAATACACGTCTTGTCAGAGGTGAAGGAAGGGTTTGGTAATCAGATAAATCTGTGCCGGGACCGAGTATTGAACCCCGGGCCCCCAGTACAGAAGTCCGACACCTTACCCCTAGACCACCAGGTCACCTGAGTCGGTTAAAATGTACCGACTAGGACCAATATTTGTTTTAGTAAATGTATTCAAATATAAATTCACAATGCCAAATAAGGTTCTGATGAAGTCGTCTGTATTGGAGCATTTTACTGCAGTAAATTTGTTATTACTAATTAACATACATAAGCTACTTCTGAAGGAGTCGAAGGTTTTGCGTATCGTCTCCAAGGCCCTGGCTGTCAAGATGGAGTCATCGGACGAAGAACAGTTTGTGATTTAAAATGGTGTGTTGAAGAACTAAATGATGTGTGTTGAGCCATTTAGGGAGGAATGGGCGATTGATTTTTTTGTAAGGATAGGGAGGAAGATGGGAGAATATATCTGAATTTTTTCAGATATCCTTAAGCAGCCAGAAAAAATGCTTTGGGTACTTTAGAATGATGTCGGACACATTTCATTATATCCTTGAGAAAATTTCACCATTACTCTCAAAGCAACCAAACTTAAGAATACACAATGATACAGATACAGATACCCAGTGGCGGCTCGTGTATAGGCACTGCGGAACTGCAGCACCCCCTATTTCCACTTGATATTATATATAACATTTAACATAATGAGTCCGTTTTTCTTTAATTCTTTCTTTATTATTGTAGTACAATATATATTCCTTAAGCTTAATGTCAGTACTTCAGTAGCCATCCCCCAGTTTATGAAAAAGATACAAAAATCTTTGTATGCAACTGTGCGTTTCACAGTGCCAGCGACGTGGTGTTTGACTGTTGTGCGCATGCGCATATAGGAGGGGTGTGGGGAGGAAGGCGGGACTGCCAGGTAGAGAGAGCACTGTTGCTCTCGCAGTGCCAGCTCTGGCGTGATGATGGAAGGAAGTGTTTTTTTTACTCAGCGTGTGTTGTGATTAAAAACCGTGTACCATATTCTTGAATGTGATAAAGTGTAGAAGAGTAGTAGAATTAGATTTTTATTATGCTTCCAGCTATTCAATTTGATTCGTTTTTTTAGTTTTTTATTTAACAGAAAACTTCAAACACGGCCTTGCATCCCCAAGAAATATGTTCTGTGACTGTAAGTGAACTTCAACAGCTTAATTTTTCATAGCTATCTCTCCATGAGAAAGTTGCAGTTAAGAAAAGAGGCCATTCAACACCTGATATTCTAATATCTCAGCCAGGCAAAAGAATTAACAATAAATATATTCGTAGATTTAATTCTGAATGGTACCAACGGAAAAGTTGGATTTGCGGCTGTGAAGTAAATAATGCACTGTTTTGCTTCCCGTGTTAGCAGCACCCCTGCTAATTTATCTACGAGCCGCCACTGCAGAGTGCAGATACCTCTTGAGAACACAATGAACAGCTCAAACTATCACGGCACAAGGTCCGACCATCACACAACGTACAGTAGCCCCATGACTTCTTTGGTTCTGAGTGACAGCCCACAGCTGACAGCTAATGGATTTGAAAAGCTACCAGACCAAATTATGTATCCCTACACCAAACCATATGATCTACAAAAACATGTGTTTAGCAGGTGTCACCTCTGACAGTCAAAATTTAGGTATATACTTAAATGTTGACTGTCAGAAGTCAGCTGTGAGCTGTCAGTCAGCACCAAAGAAGCCACAGGGCTACTGTACAAGTGTGCACGAAGAAAATTCATTTATTTGATCTGTTGTGACATGTGCACCAACTTGTGCAATCTGGCGCATCCAACTGGCACTCAGTGTAAACAACACCGGTGCATCACTACTTGTTTAGACAGTTTTCCTCGAATTTGGTTTGCTTCATCTACGCTTGTGCATTCAGTTTACTTCCACAATGTGAACGCAGCCTATCCTGAAGTCGTATTATTATTATTTTAGCACCTCGTCTTACTACCAGTTCGGGTTATACGCTTTAAGTACTAATTACGCTAATGGGTTAGGAATTGGGAAGGTTGAATTAGAGGAAGTGAATCAGCATTTGCGTGGAGGGAGAGTGGAAAACCATTTAGTAAAAACCACCCCAGTTCACCAGACTGAGGTTCGAACCTCGATCTCCCCGTCCTTAGCTGTCGAGCTCAACACGACAAGCGCGTTACCCAACTACGCCACCGAGGCGGATAGCTTGTAGTAAAACGTGGTGCTAAAAAATCATACCAAGAGGTGTAGAGTTTGCGACTGCAACCTGTAACTCACAAAGCAAAATTATTCCCAAATACTGTGATGAACCAGTCGGACAGTTCTGTTATTTAGGATCTTGGTGGTGCACCTCTACTGCTCTCGCAACAAGTGAGAACCAAAAGTCTATCCCAACTGTGGTTCAAACCACTTTCTCAGAGATCAACGAATGAACAACATAGCCATTTTCAAGTGGTGCGAGGATTGTACGGAAGTGCGAGCTATTCGAGGTCCCCCCCCCCCCNTCCGAGGACCCCCCCCCCCCCTTAAGTGAGCTCTCTACCGAAAATAGCATTATTGATACTATGAGCCCAGGACGTGTCATGTCTCTTTAATAAGGGAGGAGGGGGGGTAAGTAAATAAGAAATTTAATTCTCGCCTTTGGCGTGCACAAAACATGGCATGTCGAATTTATTTTCCAGCTCTTTGTTAAGGTGTCTCGCTAGGTTGTTTGTTCATCTGGTCCACGAAACTCATTAATTATCAAACTGTTCTTTAAAGTTGAAGGTTTGTTCATACCTTACTGAAAACCAATACATCAATAAACCCTAGTGAAAGAACAGTTTGATTAAATAATGATTGGAATAAGTTATCTTGAGGCAGGCACGTTCATAGCATAAATAAAATTGTCACAAAATTAAGAATAATGACTCTTTTACTATCACTTGTCTGGTTGCCATATTAATATTATAATTAATACAAAATAGATGAAGTGGTTTGAAAGAAAAACTTCCTGGTAATGTTAATTCATCGAGTCTACATTGTCCGTTACTGAAAGGGCTAGATGGTAAAAAAAAAATATTCTTTTCACTAGGTAGCTATTGTACAGTTTGAAAAAAGCATCCCTCTTCCCTTCTTCAAAAAGGAAAAAAGGTAAAAAAAATAGGCACACATAAAGTAGAAGAAAATATCAATAGGATGCAAGAGATGGTATATGACGAGAATACAGAAGAAGCCCAAGTAATGTAGCAACTACGAAGATCGTTGTAGTTTCGGCTTTGTGTTGCTATCCCCTGCCGTTTCGCATGGCTATGAAAATTACAGTTGCAATAACAAATAACATTATACCAGCAACCAGATGCTACAGACAAGAGTTTCCTTTAAGTATATTGTGCTATACCTCCCACTCCACGCCTCAATTTATTGAACTACTGAGCAAGGAAGTTAGAATGGCTACGGCACCAGTGCATTACAACAGTTTTAAGAATAAAAGAAGGAATAAAATCTGGTTTAGCTCTTGCATTAGAATATTTATGATGATAAATTTTAAAGTCAATTTTTATATTGTGTGCATAGCTTATAAAAAGTATGTTTCAAAACGCAATAAAAATATCCTTTGAATCTTCGGTGTAATAAAATCTGAAAGGTCTAACGTATGAACGAACACGAATCAGGAAATACTTACTAAAAATTATAGATCGAGTAAAACTTTGAAACCCTTAAAATCTTGCACAAACACTCCGATATATTAAACTAATAAAAGGTGTCATCCATCCCCGCGTCCTTGGTTCGGATCCTTACTTGGTTAGTATATGGCTTGATTGCCCTGGATTCACGTGCGTCAGTTTATACCTCAGCTCTAGGTATAGATATTCAAGTATCTTGTGTTCGTGCGTCAGGTAGTTTCACGTCCCCTGTCACTGGTTGGACTGGGTTTGATTTAAATGAAAGATAACGTGAATTGAAGATCACAAATTATTATTTAGGATTCATCTACTGCACACTCTTGTTAATTATTAAATAATGAAGATAAATAATGGAAGTTGAGTTGGAGTGACAGGTTCTCTCTCTTTGACTACGTGAGCTTCTAACACACGTCCGATCTGTGTGATAGTGTGATCGTGAGATTTTAACATACGTGCGATCGGTAGGATGGTGTTATCGCGAGTGACTAACACACGTGCGATCTGTATGAAGGAGTGATCGTGAGTTTCTAACACACGTCCGATCTGTATGAAGGAGTGATCGTGAGTTTCTAACACACGTCCGATCTGTATGAAGGAGTGATCGTGAGTTTCTAACTCACGTCCGATCTGTATGAAGGTGTTATCGCGAGTGACTAACACACGTCCGATCTGTATGAAGGAGTGATCGTGAGTTTCTAACACACGTCCGATCTGTATGAAGGTGTTATCGTGAGTGACTAACACACGTGCGATATGTATGATGGTGTTATCGCGAGTGTTAAACTAACACACGTCCGATCTGTATGAAGGTGTTATCACGAGTAGCTCTCCAATGGCCACCGCAAGATCTTCTTGCAACCATGGGAGCGTTCCCTTCCCTTAGTCTATTTCCCTTCTTAGAATCTTAGAAAGTAATCGACCAAGGTAGCGTTTACTGTCACTTAAAAAATTGTAATTTGGGTTGGGGAAATCTTTTATGATTTGTTTAGTTATTTAATGCTAGGACTTTTGGATCGTAGATACTAAAAAAACAAAACAATCTGTATTGTACCCTGGTTTTCGAAAGTGAGAATAAGTGACGTTCCAGTACGTCCTTCACTGAAACTCACAAATCCCCCGCTAAAGTTAACATGAAATATATTTTATGCTTCAAATATAACTTTGTTTGACACCAAATGCACATCTACAATAATGTTGAAATGTGAAAAGAGATGAGATGAACCGAAAAAAAGGAACTATAAATAAAACATCAACACAGTTTAATTTAATTTGGTAGTCAACAAAGGTCTACATATCCATTGATACTTTTTTATTTTATCCTTCAGTTTGATGTACTCCTTAACTACAAAATAATTAATATTCTACAATTCCCAATATGTTGAATTTCTCAAGACTTCTCTTTGACTAATGACTTTGTGCTTGTCACACACAACACCTTTATTTAGGATTTCTAGGGTTTAGTTTGGGTTGGGCAAGTTAGCTAAGAAAATCTTCAACTATATCAATTAGAACTGCCCGGGTTAGGATCGAAATTTCCTAAAACGGTTTTTTGTTAACAGTTATATATACCACTAACGTTTTTTCATTATCAGAATGATCCAAAATACCAATGTTGCTAAATATCGGAGACAGAACCTTATGATTTCAGCTGCTAGAGCTAGGTGTTCGGATCTAATCCCTCTGGACTTTTGTTTGTTGAATTTCAACATTTTCTCAGGCAAGAGCTTATAAATATTCTTAAAAATTTCTCTTTCTTGATCCTGATCCCTAAATAGCTAAAGTGTCAATCGAAGTCGAATAGTGCAAATATTTTTTTTCTTATTTTTTTTATGTATCTTTAAGGTGTTATATCATTTCTTGCCAGTGGTATTTGATGGGTATTCCATCAATACACTTTATCATAAGTTATTCTATACCCTTTCTTTGCGGACCCTGTCAGATTATCTTTATACTGGCTTATAAGTACACTTCATTTGTCCTGAAAGTTGACAAGCTTACCTTGATGGTCTACACTACACTATGATACAGATGATATGATAGGGCCATAGTGTATTCAGTCAAGTTAAGATTTCTACCTTTAAAGGCGAACGATCTCTACGTGGTTCAATATGTAATAACATACCGGTGACCTGGTGGTCCAGGGGTAATGTGTCAGACTTCTATGCTGGCGGCCGGGGTTCAATCCCAGGTCCCGGCAAAGATTTATCAGATTACCAAACCCTTCCTTCACCTCTGACAAGACATCTTGTGAATGTGAGGAATGCCAGGTCTCCACCGTGGTTCGGATTCCACGTTAAACTGTAGGTCCTTCATTTCATCTCATAATCACCCTACCATTACACATTAGCGTAAGTGCGTATAACCCGAACGGGTAGTAAGACGCGGTGCTAATAATAATAACATACCCCAGTGATTAGGTTTTAAAGTAGTGTGAATGCTTTTCAATATGAGCCTCTGTTTAAATCCATAAAAATATGTAATATTTGTGTATAGGTTCGTCATGATGACCTTTTTATCCTCAGTCTTGCTTGCGAGGGTCAGGGATCAAGGGGTTTGTTGGGTGAAGGGAATTAAGGCAAATTCAGATAGTATTTTGAAAAAATTAAACAATTAGTTTGGATAACATATATATTTTAATTTATATCAAATAGGTTAGATAATTAGTAATATGACAATATTGATAGTAATTTTGGAGTCTTACCCACTTCGGTGGTCACATGGTCTAACGGGCTACTCTCGCAGTAGACTAGACTGTTGACGACTGGGAGACCAAGGATCGAATCTCGGTCGGGTGTACTGAGGGTGGTTTACCCAAAATGGTTTTCCCGTCTCCTTCCACGGGTACACTTCTCATAAATATAACTTTCTTCATTACTAAAACCATTAGAGTAATTAGTAAATAAGCGTATATCCCGAATGGGCAGTAAGACGTGGTGCTAAACAAAAGTGCGTCTGAAATAGATCTAACAACATATTTCTTGCATGGTAAAAACTTTAGGAATGAAATCCACTGTTTTAGAAAGGTATTGATAGGCCAATGCCAGACAAGCAGAGCCAACTAACTAACCGGTCATCCCCTTGTTAGCAGCAAGGAGGAGAAATGAAATTAGAGTTTCCATGACAACGGTCATGGGATTCCAGGTTTTTATTGCGGTGCAGCTGATGAGTTGGGGAACACCCATTCATTTCAAGATATCACCTACAGTCTGTCGTGGCGGCTATTGGTAGGCGCTTCTTTAGTTTGGAAATAGATACATCATGATTTATTACGCCAGTTTGATACATAATAGAATCTATGTTTATAAGTTTAAAAGCGTAACAATATAATTTAAAATAAATGGTACGGAACTCCACGCGGACTTTTTCACTCTATTGTTTAAAAATGGAGATATTTACTCAAAACACGTAATATAATTATGTGAAACGAAATAATATACACTAGCAAACCCAAACATAAATTGCACTATATTTATGTAAAACTTTTTTGAGCCCCAGTTTTAAATTTTATAATTTAATTTTTAAAGAATTAATGTCCTCATTTGTATGTTTGGGTGTTTAAAAAGATCAATATTGGGTCCACAAAGGTCAACACTTCGTATTAAAATTTCGACTTCCGATTAATGTTTTCGACATTTTATTAGGTGTTGCACATCTTCATGTCATCGCATTGCTATTAAATTCCTCATTTATAATCATCTTGACCAATAAAAAATGTAAATATTGACTATTGAGACTAAAATGGAGATAGATCATTGTTTTACAAACATTTCTCCTAAGAGGTTTAAAGAAAATTAACAAACAAATGTTTGAGAGACTTACTTATATTTAATACTCTATGGCATTGGAGAATATTGCGTTAAAACTTAAATAGTATCTCTTTACAACTAAAGCTCACATAATTCATCAAAATCTCGAGTCCAATTTTTTTGAAGATCGCAATACTTTCTCTACCTGTAAGAGTGCAAGATAGCGAGAAAGTAAAGATATTTACATATATTCACACCGCATTCGACCACACGTTCGGGTTATACGCTTATGTACTAATTACGCTAATGGTTTTAGGAATGGGGAAAGCTATATTTATTGGAAGTGTGCCTACATATGCGTGGAGAGAGATTGGACAGTAATTTTGGGATAAACCACCCTCAGTACACCTGATTGAGACTCGAACCTTGATCTCCCCGCCATCGACTGTATAGTCTAAAATGAGAGTAGCACCTTAGACTATGCGGCCACAGATGTGGGTTACGTATATTTCATTCACCGTAGGAATTTACTTCTGAAAGGCCTTTTTCCCTACCATAAATCTACTATATAGTAGGATATTGGTAGGAAAAAAACCTTTCAGAGAGTAATTCCTACCGTGAATGGAATATAAGTACTAATTACGCTAATGAGTTAGGGATGAGGAAGGTTGAATTTAGAGGAAGTGTACCCCCATTGGCGTGGTGGTATATTAGGAAGCCATTTAGGGAATACCACCCTCATCAGACCCAACCGGTTTTGAACCACGAACACCCCATCATCGTCAGTCTAGTTTCTTGCGAGAGTGACGCCTGAAACCATGCGGCCACTGAAGCGGGCTTAGAATAATTACATTACTTTTAAACATAATTAATAAAACAAATTAAAAATAACAAAGCACATATCTGAATGATGAGACATTTCTAATTATCTTTTGTAGTAAAGTCAATAAGTGTAAAACATTGTGTCTAAAAAGAGGTCAAATTTGAATTGGTTTGTTGATTCATAGAAAATTTAATTTAATATATTATTTTTAGATAATAGTAAATAAAAAGACTATTAGTTTTTAGGTCTCGTAAAGAAAATCCAAGAAAAAAAAGTCTTTCACACCTATTTAAATTGTCATTTGTGGGAATGTTCTCGGTACTATTCCAAAAACCACTTGTATTGAAGAGGATTGGCTAGAAGAGCAGGTAACTGATCTTGTTGTGAAAGCCTACTAATTTTTGGATTCAGATACTTAATTATTGGCTTAGAATTGCCATCCACTCCTCCCCTTTCCCTATCACAGCTGTTTTATGGCTTTATGTATATCAGTTATTGGCCTTAGTATAGTTCTCATCTGCTCCGCCATGTTTACCATAGGGTTGTTGGATAAGTCTCGAGGATGAATAGCATGGCCTAGACCATTCAGAATTGAATCCCTAACTTTCTGGGATAGAGTCAGACACACTAACCGTGCAACCAATGATGTGGTTTATTTCTGTATTCCCGTGAGCTTTCTATCCTCCCCGTTCTCTAAGAGGACGTCTTCACTCCCACGACGTTCAGCATCGTAATGTCAAGGGATGAGTGATGTTGAAGACGCCAGTCAGCTAGATTTTCACCCCACAACTTCCCCTCCTTCAACCCTCTTTTTTATTTTTTTTTAACAACAACCTCACCAAGAATTAAAACCCTGACATCAACATTAGTGGCCCCATTAAGAAGCCGACCGAGTCTTGTTGTAAAAGTGGAAGGTTTTACGTCGGAAGACGATCAATCATTCCATAAGAACAAACAAGCAATAGCGTCAAGAAGGGTGAGACTCCCATTTCCTCACTGGAGTAAAATAGCCTTTAATAACGTGCCCTCCATACCCCTACCCTCTAAAACTCCTAGCGCCATTAGCAGTCTGCCCTTTTGTGAGGGTGCAATGTAGATTGAGAACTACAATTATCGCTATTAGTTGAGAGAGAGAGAGGGGTCCCTTGGACTCTGAAACCTATGACAGAGAATCTTGTGTTATGTTAAAATGATTGAAGTCGAGAGGGGGTATAAACTCCCATCCCTACCAATGTTGAGATCCCTTTGATTCGACTTCAACACATGCCTGTTTGAAAACACCTTCAATGAAATAATTTATCTGTCGAGATAGAATTTCGATGTGAATAATTTATTAATAGAAATGTGTGTGCAATGAAATTTTTAAATGATTTGATGAAACATTCAAAAAAGAACAAGGCATTATAATTTAAAAATAGTATCTTAATTAAAAACATGATTGGTTTCCTCATCAGCAACCTGCAAGGTAACAGTATAGATGATGTTATGATATATTTTGTGCTATTCAACATTTAATTCCCTATAGACAACTTGCAAGGTAGCATTAGAGATAGTGTTATGATTTATTTTGTGCTATTCAACATTTAATTCCTTATCAGCATCTTGCAAAGTAGTATTAGAGACGATGCTATGATTGGTTTAGAGCTATTCAACATTTGATTCCTCACCAGCAACTTGCGAGGTAGTATTAGAGATGATGCTATGATTGTCTTAGAGATATTCAACATGTGCTACTCACCAGCAACTTGCAAGGTCGCATTTCGGCTGATGGCTTTCCCAGCCTGGTTTCGAGCCACGCACCAGTATACACCACCATCCTGTTCCTTTTTGCCATGCACCACCCTCAGGAAGAATAGTGAACCAGCCGGCAGCAAAACTCTGTGAGACTTTGTGTCACTAGGAGATGTCTTCACCAGTTCGCCGTCCTTGTACCACTCTATCACTGGTTCTGGTTTGCCCTCCGCTTTGCAGTTCAAGGTCACTGGTTCGTTCTTCGCCACGATCATATCTGAGGGGTGTTCAGTGATACGTGGACTGCGATACTGACCTACAATCAAAGAAATGATTGGTTGAAGCTTGATTTTACTGAATTTATTTTACAAACTACAAAAAATATATAATTTAGATAAAATTATGAATGATTTATCTATAAATAAATTGGTCGAAATTAAATGTTTTAAAATATTGTACTAAATGATAAATTTTTCTTGCCTATTAAACACATTTCTTGCTTATCCAACAAAATATAATCATCAAGAAGAAATTCAATTTTTGGGTTATGTATCCTTACATTCCTGAGTGTGGCACGCTGTTCTGCTGTCAGAGCAAGATAATATATTGGTATTGGTTGTACCATCCTTCAATAACTGGAAACAATGTACCAGTTTTTGATGGTTGGTGATAAACTCAAAATCGACTAAAGTATTCTAACCTATTAGATGCCTAATGCGTGTTCATCCAATTACATTTTATGTTGAGAACTGAAATATCAGACACGCGAACAGTGACCTTCTGGAAGTATTCTGAGACACTAGTTTTTGTCATGCAATGTATGAGACATGATAGCGCCAATAATTGATGAAATAAAAAAAATCTTTGGAGCCAAGGAGCATCGTGGTTTCAAATTTCTATAGTGTCATAGATCTATCTACAGCAAAGTTCAAAACAATTACTATTAAGTTTATATAAACATTGTGGTTGTACAAAAGCTAACTATCCTATTAGCTTAATATCAGGCCCTAATCTCAACAGTTCTTGAATATCTATCATCAATATTGAGTCATTTGACCAGGATATTTTCTCTACATTTAAAAAGTTTCTATTCAAATGCCAGTTGGCTTACGATAAATATTCAAAAACTGGAAGTTACTATGTGTAGGAGAAATTTAAACTTATCTACTGACAAAATATCTTAAACATTCTGTCCAAATAGTTTATTTTTGTTATAATAATTGTTTTTAAAAAGATAATGACTTTATTTCGCGTCCCCTTTGATTCTAATAAGCCTAGTTTGGTAAACAGAATATTACGTCAAAAAGTTAGAACACAGAAAGTGTAGATGATTTAAGGACCTAAGAGATAATTTAAGACTTGAAACACATATTCAAAGGTTGATCATTTGTCAAATAGAAGTTCCTCCTCAAAGGATTTAACAAAGAACTTCATAAACACTCCAAATTCATGTCCGAATGGTATTTGAGTTCGCAAATACTACACACACTTCCTTAGAACTTCCAAAAATCCATTACAGTCACTTCAAGCTTCTGAAGTCGTGCGTTAGTAGCAATTAGGAGACAAAGTACACAGAAATAACAAAGTATTTTAGTTAAGACTACGTTTGGAAGGTAGCCAGCTGTAGCAGCGATACACTTCGAGAGACCACAAAATATTTGTCTAGTAGAAAGAGAAAAACAAAAGCTCCACAACCTTTCTATTTGTGATGGGTTCTTTTGCCCCCCAGCCTATCCTCCCTAATACTGTAGAGAATTCCTTGTGTACACCGTGTTTAGAACAGTTTAAACAACATTTGAGACTACTTCAAAAGTGTGTATCAAATAAATTACAAGTAGGTCCTCAATATATTGGAGAAAATCTTAGTTTTAAATATTGTGCGTGAGTGTCCTATGATATTGAGTGTTTCTAGGTTAGGGGACCTTACTTCGATTTCGGATGGGGTTTACGAAGCTATTTTAACATAGTACAGGTTCATACTAAGTGACCTTCTCTTACCCTGACAGGTATCAAGCTTAACTTGCATCAAACCATTTAGAAAAAAAAACCCACCCTCAGTACACCCAACTGGGATTCGAGCCCCAATCTCCCCATCATCGGCAGTTCAGTCTTATTACCCGTTTCGGTGGCCGTATGGTCTGAGGTGCTACACTCGCAATAGACTAGACGGCCGATGACAATGAGATCAGGGTTTGAAACCTGGTCAGGTGTATTGAGGGTGGTTTTCTCTAAATGGCTTTCCACTCTCACTTCACGCAAATGTGGGTCCACTTCCTATAAAATTCACCCTTACTTATCCTTGAACCCATTAGAGTAATTAGTAGATACGCTTATAACCCGAACTGGTAGTAAGACGCGGAAATAAGACAAAAACCCGCTTCGGGGGTACAGTTAGCTAACGCTCTAGTTTCATGTTGAGCTAGACTGCCGAGAACGGGGAGATCAAGGTTCGAATCTCGCTCGAGTGAACTGGGGGTGATTTTTTTCCTAAATGGTTTTCCACTCTCCCTCCACGAAAAATGTGGGTTCACTTTCTTTATATTCAACCTTCCCAATTCCTAGACCATTAGCCATTAGCGTAATTAGTATATAAACGTGTAACCCGAACGGGTAGTAAGACGCGGTGCTAAGTATTATTATAATTATTTCAAAATAATAATATTTTAATCAGCTTTGGTGATACAAATTTTAAAGTGTAATGGTTCATTCATAATTATTTTTGACATAAATAACATCAATTTTTCAGATCATATGTATTGGTCCAATGTTAAAGATATTCTAATGAAATGAAAAAACACATTTTTATCAAAGTTGGTATCAACACATACATTATATATTGTATCAAATAAATAAGTATATTTTATTAACTAAATACGACAGTGCTATACTGGTTTTAGTATAGAGTAGCTTTCGATCGACCAGATAAAGGCTCTTACTATGATGACCTGACTATAGGGGAAAACAAATGAAGGGTGCATACCTTCTTGAGCTCATCCCAGGGAAAGTGAGTTTTTAAACATCCCAGAGACAAAGATGAGTGATATGTGTGTGTGTTTTTGGAAGGGAGGGGGGTTCTTTTTATGAGTCACTTTTATTTTTTGTTTGATTTTTGTCTAAGGGCTTCTATTGAATGAAGTGGTTCATACTACTTTTAGATTTGGAGCATCTGGGGATCTCAAAAATGGTGTGTGTGTGTGTGTGTGTATGTCAACCAGATTTCTTAGAAATATAACGTCCTGCGATACTAATTTCAGCGCTGGAGATGTACAAAAATATGATGGATACTTAAGGGTCATTTCAAATTAGATTATTATTAATGAAACACTCTATTACATTAAGAACTCCACCGCCTAACTTACAATAGTACGCCATGTATCCCTATCTTGAACTAGTCATATCCAGTCCACCTCATTACATCATATCTCTGTCTTGAGCTAGTTCTATCCAGTCCACCTCATTACAACATATCCCTATCTTGAGCTAGTTCTATCCAGTCCACCTCATTACAACATATCTCTGTCTTGAGCTAGTTCTATCCAGTCCACCTCATTACACCATATACTATCTTGCTTTAGTTCTATCCAGTCCACCTCATTACATCATATCTCTGTCTTGAGCTAGTTCTATCCAGTCCACCTCATTACAACATATCTCTATCTTGAGCTTGTTATATACAGTCCACCTCATTACACTTTATCTCTTTCTGGTCCATTTTAATGCTATCCTTCCATCTACGTCTAAGTCTTCCCATCAGGTTTTTCAGTCAATACCCTGAACACGGTTCTAGTCTCTTATATACGCTATGAATGTGTTGGCCACCGTAACCTGCAAGATTTGATTACCCTAAAATTATCTGATAGTGACTACATGATATGCAACTCATTTCTGTGCAACCCCATCCAATCACTATTATATTAATTCCTTTTATGACCAAATTTATTCCTGAGTATCTTGTTTTCGAACACCCTAAATTTCTTCTAGTGATGTAAGGCAAGATACTATATTTCACACCCTTAAATAACAACTTATTAACTTATAAATGCATGTGTGTTCCCAATGAATTTTTTTTTCCTTCGTAGTATTTAACATGCACGTTATAAAGCATAATTATTTGTATCGTCACAACACTTATAGTGAGAGTGTAGGAAACGTGAAAGAAGCTAAGTGTTTTGATTACTTTTTTTTTCTTTTGCTCCAAAGAAATCAAATATTTGTTTAATAGAAACAGAGTATAATTTTCTTTACATGGTGACCTCAACATTTTGTTGAATATAGTGTCCTGGAATTTAATGACAACTTTTCTCTTAATTTAAAAGTTTATTTTCTAATTCCAGTATGCTTATGATGGATATTCAACAAAAGGTGATATCACCATAATTATTAAGATAATTAGATTCTTGACTAATGAACAATATTTAGTTTATTTTAGCAACAAAAAAACTATATAAACTGCAAATACACAGACCTTTTCTCTGAGTCCCCTACATTACCACCTTAAAACATTTGCTATTTAATTAGAGTGGTTTACTGTTTAAACCCTACAGATATACTCCTAAATCTAGTTCATTACAGTGAAACTATCATATATGTATATATATGATTCGCCTCAATTATCGTGACGGAAAGAGAATCGAATCGGATGAATTCTGGTTTCAATTATATCCGTGTGTATCCTTCACCCACTTCTGTCCTGATGGGGATATGATACTAGGATATTATACAAGTGTGGACCCGCCTTTTGATTGCTATTATTATTATTATTATTATTATTATTATTAGCACCGCGTCTTACTACCCTTTCGGGTAATATGCGCTTACGCTAATGTGTAATTGTAGGGTGATTGTGAGATGAAATGGAGGACCTACAGTTTAACGTGGAATCCGAACCACGGTGGAGGCACGTTCATTCCCCACATTCACAAGATGTCTTGTCAGAGGTGAAGGAAGGGTTTGGCAATCTTAATTGCTATTAATAGTAGAAAGCTAAACTAAACGTATCTACTTGAATAATATTTAATTTATTTTGACCAAGAGATTTATTTGTCACAAAAACCATGTGCAAACGGATGTTTCCTTTCACCCCACCCTAAAATCCACCCTCATCTTACTCCTTTAGGCTCTAATCGTTTATTAGAGTGAGCACAGTTTCTGTAAAGATGAAGAAAAAAGAACTACCGAGTTTAAGTAAAGTTCTCATTACAATCTGTGCAAAGTAGGGGAAAACAAACGAAGGAGGCTAGTTGAAAAGAGGACAAAAGGAGTTTGGTAACCAGTCACGAAGGGGGGG
>CABFVX010004984.1:0-12700 GCA_902151425.1 Timema shepardi
TATTCTTGTGGCACAAATTCAGCACTAAATATTGGCATAGGTTTCAGAATTTGTGCCGTTAGTGGTGCTGCCAACTTCACGGATCTGACTTGTCAGCCTTTCATTTTATGTCCAATATGCCCGGACAAGACATTCTTTAAAAAAAATCGTTCAAGAAAGGAGAGATAGAGGGGTATAGAAGGAAAAAAGGACTAGGAGGTGGGTAAACTGGCTGGTAGAAAGAAATGAGGAGGATAAGAATAAAAAATATAAAAATAAAGGGTTTTCGCTCGAATAAAAATGGCGACCTCAGCATTGAACACGACACATTCGGTATTTTATGTCGATGACGTTTCCGTTCGACGGTAATACTGATAAAATGACTGGAGATAAAAGCCAAATACCCTCGATGTGGGACACGAAGCCCCGTCCTTCTGGTTGACAGCTGCCTCCACACCCTTCCCCCCCTTCTTCCTAGCCCACCCTCCTTTCCATCGTTCTAGTGCCCCACGGGACTTCCAGAGGAATCAGGGGAGGGTAAAATAGAAATACAAGGGAGGAGTGGTTATTCCGAGACCCGCGCGGAGGAAAAGCCATCGCGCTAAGCCTTAAGAATTCATCAAGAATCCATCGTGGGTTGCGCAACGTGGGCACCGCACAATAAATAATAGTAACTGAAACAGTCGGAGGGATTAAATGAAAGAAATATTTCATTTCTAAAGAATTCAAAATGAATGTTTTTACAGTTTGTGGAAATTAAAAAGTAAACGAGGAAATTAAAAAACTTTATGTGTGGTGAGTAAAGAATAAATTAAAAAACCTAAAAGTTAATCAAGGTTGTAGCGCTAGTAGGTAAATACATAACAGCCAGAGAACTGTCTGTTCCCGCATATGGCTGATGATTTGGGCCATTTTATGCACCTGATCTGTCGTTCATATAAAGATTTATATTTATTTTTATAATTTTTGGTGGACTTTTAAACAAATCTCGTGGGATCTCTTTTTGTATCACCACGCCTCACTACCTTTAGGGTTACGGTATATGCAAGGTACGCTCACTCCGTTTACATTGAAAGGTCATACCTTGACGGGTTCCACTATGGTGAAGCTTATAAGGTAAGGTAATACTGTAATCAATCAAGATATTTACAACCTTTCAAAGTAAACAGAGTGCATATTAATTAGATTATTGGGGCAAGGATAAGGAAGGTAAAAATGTACCCAAATTTGAGTTGAGTGAAAGTGAGAAACCATTTAAGAATAAACACCCTCAATACACCAGGCAGGCAGGGGTTAGACCTCCGACCTCCACGTCTCTGTCAGACAAGACTAGATGAGCTTGACACATTGTCCACATGCCCGCCGATTAGGGTTTTGAAAGATTTAAGTTGAACTTAGAATAGTGTTAATAATAAGTACCGTAATAGTTCTTAAAATGAGAAATATATGTAAGTGGAGTCACCCCTTTTTTAAACAGTTTTCACCTTTTAGCTGATGGTCTATCTATTCCTTGTGTGTGGATGTGTGTGTCTACCTTCCTTCCCTGACAGAGGAGCAGGTGGTGCTCATTGAAGACGCTGTAAGAATGGGTCTAGTTTCACCCACCTGCTTCTTCCCCCCCCCCCCCCCC
This sequence comes from Timema shepardi, assembly GCA_902151425.1. Lineage (NCBI taxonomy): Eukaryota > Metazoa > Arthropoda > Insecta > Phasmatodea > Timematidae > Timema > Timema shepardi. Next base: position 1,610 of record CABFVX010004984.1, read on the forward strand.
CCCCCCCCCCCCTCTNCCCCCCCTCACCACCTACCACACGGAAAGAAAGCTCCACTCTAGTGTACGTGTTAAACTAGTTTTTTTACCCCCACATGTTGGACAAAACAACAGCGTATTATCTTATTTGGGAACGAGACCGCAAGATGTCGTCTACAACTTGTAGGGAAGCTGGGGGAGGGGAGTATTATGGTAAAATTATGAATATAAACAATACTACCAATCGATAATGTTTGTATTATACGTGATATCTACCAAACTACACTTTACATTTACATAACTACGGATTTATTTACCTGATATTCTTATAAATGGCTGCCGAAGCAGTGCTGCTTGAAAGGGAATCCAATAAGACAATGTGAAAGAAGGGTGTTTCGTTGGTTTGGGCGTATTGAGAGGACGAGAGTGGATCGAGTGACGAAGCAAATATATGAAGGTAGAGTGTGTGGATTGAAAGGAAGGGGTAGGTCATGTAAGGCGTGGCTAAATGTTATAGATAAATGTACGAAAAAGAGAAATATTAAGAGTTTTAAGAATAAAAGAGCATGTATGACTCGGTGTATGGATGTTGTTGAAGAGAAGGGAGTATGCAAGGATAGGGAAGTGTGGAGAAAGTTAGTTAGGATGGTTTGGATACGAATTTGTTAATTTTTTTAGCTACATGCATAGTTTCTTTCCTATCCTGTAAAGGAACATAATAAGATATGAATCACACCCAATAAAGTTATGTTGTTGGCCTAGTACAAAAAATACTAATTTAACCTAACTCACAAGCAACAACAGAAAATGACTGAAGACATACCTGAACTTAAGACGCAAATGCAAGCACGCTAACAGTGGCTGTCTTAGGTGGAGGAATTATTGCAATAAACGCCAAAATAAATATTATACCCTCTAATAAATCCGACAACCTAGCTCAGTCGGGAGCATGTCCGTCTACTGGGCTAAGGATCCCTGGTTCTATTCCCGGCATGGCCGAAAAATTAATCATTGGTGAAATGTGGGTTTACCCTTTCACAGTGATGAATTAACAGCCGGGGACTGGATTTTGTGCTTGTACTAGGCTTAAATTAGATTACAAGGCATATGAAGCTACGACAAGCATAGAAGGTAGTTGAAAATATATATCTATCAGTAAATTGGAACGTTATTAGATTATACTTTTGTAGTTAAAAAGGGATGGGGGAGAGGGAAACGTAATGTGATAGTATATATAATATTGATAGATTTCAGTTAAATTTAAAAAAATATAAAATACGATTTTCATCACCAAGCTTTCTTTCCTTGCTATTCAAAGAAGAAAGTGCAATTCTAGAAAGCTTACAATAAGACTAATTACAAGCAAAGCACTCCGATATTACTATAAATAACGCACGAACAATAAGCCAGGCAAATATCAACTGGCGAGACATCGGCTGCTGTTGGATGGAGGGGAGAAGAGGTGGGAGTCACTCTCAGCCACCCTGTCACCCAGCACCTGCATTGTTCAAGATCAAAAGCAGCTCCCCACTGATAAGAAACTGAATATCTCTCTGGCCGTTTAAGGTCAGGCAGCTCTACATACCATCTGAACTATACGACGCATCTCCAGTGATACAGAAGTTGGACTTTCAATCCGTGGATCAATCTGTGGAGCTTGGCCGGCCGGATGTGGCCTGCGGGCCACCAATTGAATATCCCTGCCTTAGAATAATATATTAAACTAACCGAGGACAGCATTATTTTTACACACATAGCCTTGGCCCTAATAAAATCACTAATTGGACAGACCCGGGTGCAAATAGTGAATATCTTCGTCGGGATCACCAATAAACGATCAATGACCCCTTAGATTCGCAGTCAGTCCCGTTACTTTCTTACTTGTCCAGGGTATGTTCTTAATTTGATTACATGCAGTAGGGCCTTGGTAGGGCATGCTATTTGTTTTATAAACATGATACGTGATTGGCATGGCTATTATAATTTTACAAAACTGCCAAGTCATATTATTATTATTATTTTCAATATTTCTTATTTTAAGAAAGAAACTACTCTAAGGAATTATATAGTAGATTGCACTAAGGTTTAACACAAACCATTTTAAAATGCTTTGCAAATAGTTCTTTTAAAATAAAAAATATACTATCAAAGGGAAATAAGCACATCCATTCCAGAGATATTATAATGTCTTTATTATAAGAGACGAGACTAAAATAAATTATTATTTTATTCTCTCAATTTCCACTCCACTCGCTTTTCCTCACATCATCATTAGTAACCCTCACCACTAAGCCACGAGTAAAATATTTCACTATAAAATATGACATTGGTAAAGTTGAAAAGTTAAATAGTTTTTTCATATGTTTTTTATAATCACTTGGGTTGTTTTTTATTAATTTTATGCTTCAAAGAATAGAGACGCCACATCGTTTGAAGTGATTGTTTCTTTGTTTCTCATTTTTGTGTTTCCATACGAGCAACCTGGGCAATGTATGGGCTTAGATAGCGTTTTTATATAACACGCAATATACAACACACATTAAAATACACCATCGCATATCTATATCACACTTTTTTTCAGCCTCCATTTCCAGGAAAATAAATGTCCCAGAGGAGTAATACTAATATTATATGGAGCGCAAGCATTAAAATAATGTAGTAATACTAGTAATGGGACCTAGCACAGTAGCTGACGCACTTCACCCCATATGTTTTGATATACGGTTTGATATAATACACAACGAGAGACGAAATAATATATTACATTTTTTGTATAAAAATAATTATAATGTCAAATAGAACCAGCAAACCCATTTAATTTTTTTATGTATGACTCTATGTACAGTATATAGGTATTAATTTGTTTTGAACTCACCATACGTATACGAAGAGACGGTAGCGTGATAATTCTGAATTTCATCCATTTTCAATGTTGTTTAATTGAAACTCCGCTGATGTTTGATTTGATTTTCCAAGTGGAGGAATCAAATAGCACGCAATCAAATGCAGCAAAATGATACGGCAGCACGCCAAATGGAATAGAAATATTTTCCTCCTCAATTATTATCGGTAGTACAACACAAATAAGTTTCACATTTCAGGTTTACTAACTGCTTTATTTCAAGTGTTTAACATAACGATTATATGAAAACGGGCATACTTTATTTTTGTGCACATCCTCAAACTAACAAAATGGATACCACATATTTGAAATAATTAGATGTAGATGAGAAAGGTAGATTATTTAGAGGACATTTACTTGCATTTGCGTGGTGTGAGAGTGGGAAACTATTTAGGACGAAGCGCTCTCATTACACTAAATCGGGATTCCAGCCCCGACCAACCCGTCATCGGATATCCAGTTTTTTTAATAGAACGCCACCTTATACCATCCACCCACCTTGGGTATAGGGTGTGCACAAAATTTGTTAAAATAGCACAATAGCCAGACTTAGGCTCATTTGCGTACTAATACAGCTGTCGCAACGCACTAATGCCACATTTGGCAGACATTTATTCTGTTAATCCTATTATTTGGCCATCGGAATTTGGAAAGTTTGTTTCTTATAAAGAATTACCCATGGACACAAACAAATAATATACCCAGTTTCTCAACCCCTAGGTTAAAATGTTGCGCTCCTTTTAGCAACTTGAGTCTTTCACCAGTAGGATCGCTGCGGTAGTCCTATCATCACCCAGCAGCGACACTAGCGAAACCCAGTGTTGAAGGGCTCAAGCTGGCAAAAGGAGCGCAGCGAAACCCCCGTAAGGTTGAGAATCTGTTTCTTACTGTCTGTGCCCATGGATCTTTAAAAGGGGCAAATAGTCATCCAATTAGATCTTACTAGACAACTTAAAAAAATAGAGAGGTTGATCGAGATTATACGCCGGTCTTACAAATATTCTCGGGTTTTAACTATCATCAGTGTACATTATATAAGCTATTATTTATTATCTGGGTCATCTGCGTTTACTTACATTACTCGGGTATGGTAAGGAAAGTAGACTTTAGAAGAAGTGTACCATAATTTGTTAGGAGGGAGACTTGAAAACAGTCTGGATGAAATCATCCTCAGTACACCTGGGTGGGATCTGAACACAGACCTCCCCGTCACCGATAATCCACACTAGATGAGTTTTAACTAGTTCCTAGTGTTGAAAAGATAAAAGGCAAGAAATTAATTTCTTCTTACTCGCTTCGGTGGCTGCATGGTCTAAGGTGCTACTCTCACAGTAGAATAGATTGCTGATAACGGGGAGCTTGAAGTTCGAAACTAGGTCAGGTGTACTGAGAATGTTTTTTACAAAATGCTTTTCCACTCTCCCTCCACGTAAATGCAGGTACACTACTATAAATATAACCTTTCTTAACCCCCTAAAACTATTAGCGTAATTAATACATAAGCGTATAATCTGAACGGGTAGTAAGACGCGGTGCTAAAAAAGTTGTTTTATAAGTTAATTTATTCAGTTACCTTTTTACATACCTTTTTATTATTAGTAGAAGAGGCCTATGTTTTAGTACTAGTGCCATGAGTAGGCCCTACTAGCTGCTTAAATCCTAATTCAAATCTAATCCTAATTGTCAGTTTGTAACCCCTTTAGTGAGAAAATTAAGGACCAAGCACAACTTTCCATGAATATAATTTCATCCCCACCAAGAATCGAACTCAGGCGGTTCATTTTAATAAGAGAGTAATGACTTGGTCAATCAACCAAAGTAATGTTTAGCATAAGACACTACTAATCTTTTCCTGTACACATTACGTTTGCGAAACTATCCTGATGGGATCTAAAGTGAAGATATTCCAAAATATATATACATATTTTTCTCGATTTTCTGCAAAATATTTATGATGCCTAATACATATAAACGAGCTTCGCAGTGTATCAACTCTTTCTGAGTGGCAAAATTCGATTCCTGTTTCTAAACTTTGAGTGAAAGATACAAATTCCCTGAAAAGTTTTATTCGGGGGAAAAAAAAGTGATAAATTCATATCTCTCCCACAATCTTCTGTTTTTGAAAAAAAAATCTAGAAGCTTTCCAAGATTTATATCTTTTGAATAACATTCGGAGATTTACTGTGGGCATTAAATCATCAGTAGAGAGTAATGTAACAAATAAAATTGACAGATTTTGTCAATTTCTTCTAGTTTTCGACCATGTCTAGTCATATTAGTTCATATTTATTTACATTAATGGGGTAGGGATAAAGTATATTTAGAGTAAATATACCTACCCGGATTTGCGTAGAGACAGAGTGTGAAAACTTTTAACTATATACTCCGCCGAGATTCGAATCCCGATTTCCACGTCACTAGAAAACCAGACTATACTAACCTGACTTTTATCCTAAGTTTGCAGTGTTGTGGATAGATATAATATTTAAAAAAAATGTGACTGTTAACCGTCTAGTAAATCAATTAAATCAATTCCAAAACTAGTTGTTTTTTTCTGTGCACCACGTTTTTTTTTCTAGCACCGCGTCTTATTATCCGTTCGGGTTATATGCCTATGTACTAATTACACTAAAGAACTAAGAATTAGAAAGGCTTAATTTAGAGAAAAATGCACGGCATTAGCGTAGAGGGAGAGTGGAAAACCATTCAGGGAAAACCACCCTCAGTGCACCCGGCCAGGATTGTACCGAAATCTGCCCGACATTGGCAGTCTAGCCCACTTCAAGAGTAGCGCGTTAGACCACGCAGACACCGAAGCGGTCTTAATTATTTAATACAAGCTATTCCAATTTTTACACTAATGGGGTGTGGATGATAGAAGTAGAAATTAAATGAAGCGTGCCTGAATCTTCTTGTAGAGTGTATGGGAAACAATTTAGGATAAAGCCATCTCATTAAACTTTGACCGGGATTTAAACCCCTATGTCTCTAAACTAACATCGACAATCCAGCTAGTCAGGTTAAGGCAAGGCTCAATATTTGCTGACAAATTGGAATACTCTGAACGAAAGTAAATTTTGTTTCAGTGGGAATAACAAAGCATAATACGAGTAGAATAAATTCAAGAACATAAGGAAAGGGCGAGTTTTAATTAAATGCATCATCATTTGGATGTAGGCAGATTAAAACCTTACCAGGAAGGGGAAAATAACTCAGGTCACCTGATCAGAATCGGGATCCGACACCCAAACTCATGAGTATCAATTAATTCTAAAATTAAACTTTCCGGTCCAATAAAAAGTGGAGAGTTTGTATACAGCCTTATCTGACAGCTAGAAAAACTACTAGATCTACTATCACGTATTCATACGTCAAGTCATGTGATCTTAGGCCGTCACTTTTGATAGATATTGTTAAAACACAATGTACTTATAAAATAATACTAATAATATAATTAGCAAAATTTTATCAATATTGACCAACAAAAATTAAGTTTGTATTTTTATAAAAGGTCCTTACTGCGAAAATTGTACTTTTGTTATCTGTGGCTTTTAAATTGTTTTGAGGCATGTTTTCAGTAGTTCTAAATCTAAAGACCTATTGTTTAATGAAGGTTGGCATTGTATCCAATAATTTACACCATTTCGTTAAAAGAACAATACAAAAAAAACCATTCCTCTCTCCGGCACGTTCCTCCCCCCCGCCCCCGTCCCTTTACTTAAAATTATCAAAGACTGTTTTCTCGTCCATAATATTGCAATACCCTTCGCCAGTTGAGGATTTGAAGAAACGCTTGATTGTCTTCGATAGTTTCGGAGGAAATCACTAAATGTAAGTTTTAACACACCTTTATTGACTCAAGCTGTGTAGATGATAAAAAAATTAAATACAAAATTAGTTTTTCACTCATGAAAAAATACACGCATTCAATAATTTTATTTGGCTAAATAAAAAGTGCAACCAACGAGGCTAGCAAATCAGTGAACCAATCGGTCGAGCTGTTATCCTGCTACACTTGTCCACACAAACATGAAGGTGTGCAATACGTGATTTCATGGATGAGGCGATCTTAGAGGAAGGGTGAGGGGGGTTAACTACTCACCCAGACATGAAGGCCCCCTCCCCCCTACACACAAGAGTCGCGCTCTAGTGGGCAGGTAAGCACACTACACCTGCGAGGCAATACGTCTCAGCAGATCAATGATAACACATACAAGGTCAATCATCGCTCTTGAGTGGAGAATTCTTCGTTCTAGAGAAGCGGTTCCCAACCTTTTTTTCGCTTACCTACCCCTTGGCAGCCCATTTCCCCAACTCATTGTTCCCTTAATATTAGCAAAAAGTTTAGTTAATTCATTAATAGTTATTTCGGATTTATTTGTTTCAACTGAAAATAAATGGGCGAATAATGGTAGGCCTATTAAAAACAGTGTGAGTAGAAGATGAATTAACAGTGCGAATATTTTTACATTCAAAAATCAAAAGTTACAAAAAAACTAACACTTTTAATTAATTTATTAATAATCATAAAAAAATTGTTTGAAATTTAAATCATATTCTCAAGATCATATTCAGAATAAACCCCGCACCGCCCCTCGCCATAACAGTGAGTTAATTTCACAACTTTTGACTTATCTTTTGTCTTACACTGCTGGCATATGTAGCTTTATCCACCATTATTCAAATATTTTCGAACCCCACGTTGAGAACCGCTGTTCTAGAGTGATATTTCATTTAAATGACCACAGATGGCCAGTGGATGTAGTAGAAGAAGAAGAAGAAGAAAATGAAGGTTAGCGCGGGAGTTATTCTTCTTGACAAAGTAGGATACATAAAGTGTGGTGTAGAAATTAGTAATATTTTTACTAGATATGTGACGTTATTCTATTCGAGAGTTTCATAAGGATATTAAAAAAAATTACCTCGAGTACAGCACCTTAACTTCAAATAACAATTTAAAGCAACCGATGAAAGAAATTATATATACTTGAGAAGTTGGAAGAATAACAAAATCACAAACAAAATCAAGACAAAATTATATTAATATAATGAATCTATTAAAAAAGTGTTCTCTATGTTGTTTATGACATCATAGAAATAATAATAATAAAATATATTTTTCAGTGGCACAAAGCCTTATACAATTTTTTCTTTTGATCCAATAATTTTAAATATTTTCACTTTAAAAATTAAACATTTTAATTTTTTTTAAGGATTCCAGGAATATAATTTGGATTCGAGATTTGAAAACAAAGATTAATATTCGGATTCTAACGTATGACCCGTATTTTAATAAAGTCCCCGATGTCATAGAAAAGCGTTTAGCTATCTAAAAAGACCTTTAGCTGTAGATCCACACAAATATCATAAAATGTCTGAGTGTCGTTGGAATTTTTTTTTATCTTGGGGGTAGGTAGTTTGAGAGCTGCTCCCTTAAACCATGCGGCCACTGAGTTGGGCTGTACATTATTGATTGTTGGAAATGGCTACCAAATATATTTTCTGAAAATAATGAATAGACTTAATGGCCACGAATTTTAAGAAAGTACACCAGTGTTTGCCTGAAGTACGTAGGGAAAACCACATTATTGAGCAAATTCTCCCTGCACACACGTTCAGTATCGAACTCCAGCTGCCTTCTTCGGTGGCCAAATGGTGTAAGGCAGAGGTCCCAAACCTTTTGGCACATTCAAAACTAACGGTAGTGCGGTGGGCACCGATCACTTTTTCAAGGGAAATCTACTAACTCCCGATAACCTCAGAGGTCAGCCTCAACACTATACACACGGCCGGTCAACTGCCGTGTTAAGGTTCCAACAGCGATTGTGACGTTACATGTGGTTGTGGGTAGTACTCAAGGCACCCTGGGGAAAGGGGGGAGGGGTTCAACCCCCTCCAAGTTGACAAAGAATAGATTTTTAAAATATTACTTTATTTACGGGTTTAACAAGACCAAAATAAAGGCACAAGGAACTATTTAACTACTCACCACCAATTTGGTGCTTGGGGAAATTTTTAAACTATATATATTTATTATGTGTTCATTCAAGCAACAAAGCTGGGTAGACCCATGCCAAGATATTTACAAAGGAAATAGGAAGTATTAGGATGGTATTAGTGAGTGGGAAGAGAATAATGGAAGGGGGTAGGTCTTTTAGATGAGGAAAAAAAAGACCATTCAGCTTGAAACTATTAGAATGGTAGCTCCGAGTAAACTTTGTAAAACAAATACAATCACCAGTTTCTTGAGAACAGCATACTTGGAGATAAGCACAAAATTGATTGGTCAGGAAAGTGACAAATTAAAATTTTTCAAGAAAATTTCAGCTGTGGTCAAAATGGGGCGGGCAGACCCCAAAGGTTCGGTGGGTGCCATGGCACCCGAGGGCATAGGGTTGGGTACCCCTGGTCTAAGGCATCATTCTTGTGTTAGACTAGACCGATTAAAGGAAGATAATTGTTTGAATTCCGGTCTAGTGTACTGAGGGTGGTTTAAAAAAAGGATTTCCCCTTTCCCTCCACGCAAATGTTGGTACACTTCCTCTAATTTAAAATCTTCCTCATCTCTAACTCATTAGCGTAGTGGTACATGTGCGTATAACCTGAACGGGTAGACGCGGTGATATATATAACTCCAGTTACACTATCCATGAAACCAACTGCCAGCCAAATGACTCTTTGTTGTGCGGTTAGCCTACATTTACAAATGGAAACAATTTCATTTTGTGTGACTAAAATATAACAATTGAAAGTGAAATAATGAAGACATCGTGTTGTAGCTTTCTGTGGTAAAACAAACTATTCACGATAAGAGATCTTACAAGGAGAAAAAGATAAATATCTCAAATAAATGCATTTGTATTTGTTTATGATAGAACTGAAAACAATATATAATTTATATTGATGTGGTCCTTGGAATAAAAAACCTTGGCCTTTCAAATAACCGTAAAGAATGTTCAAACAAGCTTTGAATTATTAATAACTGTGTTTATTGAGGTCTTACTAATAAATAATTATTATTAATAAATAGTGTAAAATATTATTTTATATTAAAATATTATTAATCAAGAAAGCACAAATGATTACCGTACCCAGTAAAAATTATAAAATATTAAAAACAATGTATAGCTCACTTGAATACTATGAAGCCCAATATAATATTTATATTCATTTATAACACTATCACAGCCCAAAAATCACATTGTTGCAGCCATTCGTACAATTTGAAACAACTCTTTAACCTAAAGCATTATTTTAAATATGTTAACTTAGTTTAATTTAACAGTAATTCTGTTTTATTTTATCATGTGGCTTAAACTTACTAATTAAGTCTTAAAATTTTTTTAAACATATTATTGTTCATACAACAATGAGAATATTGTTCAAATACACCAACAATGTATTTGTTCTGACGAAAAAATAAAATATTCCACATACTTCAGAATTATTAGGCGCAGCCTTAAATATATGTTCAGTAGAAATAACATTTTAGGTCATCCAAATTAAAATTAAAACACATGTAGCTTTATTAGGATTCTACAGTAGGACTACAGCGACAAAACGATCGATTTAGAAAAATATTTTATAATGTCAAGTCGAGATTAACTCAGTGAACCTAATAATAATATTTTTGAACTTCGAAGAATCAAAACACCCCCTAGAATTTCGAACATCCTAATTTCCCTTTTCAAATATCGAAATCCACCACAAATACCGATCAATGTCTTGCCCTAACAGTTTCAGAAGTTATTTAACATTATTTAAATAACACGACATTGCTAATATCCAGCCGTGTCTCCTCTGCCCTATGCTTACACACCCCCAGTTGGTGTGACATTTCAACAACCTTTCAGTTCACCCTCCCTTATTTCACAAATCCTGACGAGTTCAGCATTCTTCAAGCGTCTTGTAAATTGGATGTCCCTTGGCGCCTACAGTTTCCCCCTCAAACCCTCTTCATCACCGTGCTCTGAATACCAAATGTCCGAGTGTGCCCCTTGTGACATATAAAATTATGTTATTATTCAAATAATCGGGTCCGCTGTTGTGTGACTAGGAGGGGTGGATCAATTCAATCCCCTGGGGCCCCCCACAGATCCCAAAAAGAGAGAAAACAATAATTTTAATTTTCTATTGTAGATATTAGCTGCAGCTATCAGAACAGTGGCGGCGGAACTTTGTATAGGGAGGGGCAAGCAAAAAAAAAAAAAAAA
>CABFVX010004984.1:13707-56759 GCA_902151425.1 Timema shepardi
CCCTCCACATACGTAAATCCAACGCTGTGTGTGGGTGTATTGTACACCCATGATAAAAGGTTGACGATTTATGGGTGGATGGGGGTAAGGGGTGGTGGGAGGGGGGGCGGGATAGTGAGCCGTTTGCCTGGGCACACCAGCCCGTGCATGCTTGCAAGTGAAATGGGGCACACACAAAAAAAGTACTCACCGTTTTCAGAAAGCAGTAGAGACAGGAACAGAAGCTGCATAAGATGCGTTAATCCAAGAACGAACTTATCCATGTTGTCCAATAGAATGTATGGTTTCACCTCACTTGCTGAGAGAGAATTTTCCTTTCTTTTAAAAAAAAGTCACTGACACTTATATTTTATTTATTTAAAATAAAACACCTCACAAATAAATAATGTAAGCAAAATACATCGTAAGCCTAGTTAATAAATCATTACACTGTTTTCTTCACACACTAGTGTTCTTCGAGCTATGATGAAAGAGTGAATGAAAGATTTGCACAGTTATCATTTTGTTAAGAGATTCATAAGTTTAGTAAACGATAACACCCATGAGCTCACACTGAAGATCGGGAGATGCCACCCTTGTGACAAGTTGAGATGACAGTTACATAACACACTCGGGAAGATAAACACATAGAAGAAGATTATTTTAAGAATGTTTATTTTAGTTTCCCATTTCTTCTTTGGAGGTTAATTTATTTTCTCCCCTCCCTCCGATAACCGGGTTTTCGCTGTGTTCGTCTCGCCGCGCCAAAGTTGCTACTACCCACCGCTCGTGTGCCTTGTGACAGGCGCGCCGCGCTGCTGCTTTGCTCCTGAACCAGTAGTTCCTCTCCCGTCCGCTAGGTGCCACGGCGAACGCCCTTCACAACAAAGATCAATATACAGTAATGGTAAATAAAAGGGGAGCTCTATTGCATACATACATACGCCGGCGTCAGAAACTTTTATATCTTGGAAAAGAATGCAAGTACTCAATAATGTGCTACTTATCATTGTGTTAAATTGGTTTAAATAATTATTTATATAAATGTAATAGAAAAAATGCATTATATTCGACGCTACTTTATATTAGTAAATAATTATATAAAAATTAAACAAAGTTTCAAAATTTAATTGAATTTCTGTAATAACTAATTGGGCTGAAACTCCATTATCTAAAATAAATTATAAATAAACTCTTCGATAACAATTTATAAAGAATTCTTGACATAATGAGTACTGAATATAAAATGGTAGTATGAGGGTAATAAGGGGGAGTTCAAGTATTACGCAAGAACATATTTGGCCATTTTAACTCCTTCCCCTCCTTTGTAAGCAAAAATAAGCAAATGCCTGACCCCCCCTCTTGCTTACGTAAGATATGTCAACTTTTTTTCATTTGTTCACAGGACCATTCANAACCTCTTTCCTATTGCTTACGTAATAATTGTCGACTTTTTTTCATTTGTTCACAGGAATAACGATTATATTTTTCATGAAATTTTGCTTATAGCCTGAACAGGTGGTTTAAAAAAGTAAAAATTCATGCAATTTATAAATTGCTGTTGGTTATTAACATAGAGGTGTAAATTAATGTTGTGAGAGAGATAATTGGCTATTAACAATGGTATATAATGAATTTAAATTGTTCGAACAGATATAATTAACACCAGTTTTAACATTATAAAAGTTTAAAATTTTAATTAACTTTTAACTGAAGTTATAAAAAAGAGTAATATTAATGATTACATGAATATTAAAAAAACAAACCTAAGCTCCATTTAATCCGAATACCAAGGTCCTTGAATCCACGTCTCACACTTCCAATTATTATGTTTCTATTTGGGGTTTCGGCTTACTTCTATAGAGTTATCCGGTTCTTCCTCGTTTAGCCACTCTGCAACATCATTGCTGTCCGAAGTCCAAGCGGCTTGCGATGCACCCTCCCTCAAATTTTTCCGTCTTTATCTGTCTTACGTAAGCATTGTTCCAACACCCCCCCTTGTCAGCAAAAATAAGCAAAGCTCGAACCCCCCCACAACCCCCTTAAGGTTTTTTTACGTAATACTTGAACTTGAAACCCGCCTCGGTGGCGTAGTTGGCTAACGCGCTTGTCGTGTAGAGCTCAACCGCTGAGGACGGGGAGATCGAGGTTCGAATCTCGGTCGGGTGAACTGGGGGTGGTTTTTCCTAAATGGTTTTCCACTCTCCTTCCACGCAAATGCGGGTTCACTTCCTCTAATTCAACCTTCCCAATTCCTAATCCATTAGAGTAATTAGTACTTAAAGCGTATAACCCGAACGGGTAGTAAGACGCGGTGCTAAATATATATAAATATTGAACTTGAATACTTAAGACAGACTAATTTTTTAAAATTAAAATAGTTGCATATATAAACAATGATCAAAATCATGTGTTTTTTTTTGTTTTGTTTTTAAGCACAACGTCAGGTTATACGTCCGAGTTACAAGCCAAGCCAATGTTCCTCTTGAGTTAGTTTGCCATCTTAACCGAAATAAAATAAAAGGGCTTTTTTAACGACAGGGTAAGACTGGATTCCTCCAGAATATATTTGGAGGTTGATTTTTTGTGATAATTGAGGAAGTGGCAGAATGTAACGAATGTATTTGGTCTGAAAATATTTCACAAGATCTAAACACTATGCCTGAGTTTGTTTTGATTTACTTTCTTGAAACCTAAAAATGTATTCTTATTATATTTTTAAGACTTATAAATTCTAATATATTCATCCAAAGACACTTGTGTTATTTAAAACTAACTTACCCGTTGAGTTCATAACGGATCATTTACTATATATAAATTGAATTTTGTATAATAAAACCCCCTGTATACTCTCAGCTCAATGTCTAATGTAAGTTATTTATGTCGTTCTTCCAGGCGCTTAACACAAGTCATGGACCCGCTTCGATGGCCGCGTGGTCTAAGGCCGGTATTACACTATCACATTTTTCTTTGATCAAAGAAATATATGTAATATATTTCTTTGATCAAATATATGCTAACAGATTTAACGCTGTCTTTGATCAAAGACGTGATATTACACTACATCACATTTCTTTTACAGTCGCTACAATATATGTTATTAAAATAATTGACTCCAATGGTTTAATTCCAAGTGCAGCGACTGTGAGTGTTATTGTGATAATCTCGTTGCTGCCTGGAACTAAAAGAAAACCTGTTAAATGATTGTGGATTCTACCTTGGGCTGGAAGACAAAATTCAAGAGGGACTAACAGTTGTCTGCTAAAGGAACTTCAAACTGAAGTTCCGGAATCTTATCAAGAATATTTACGCATGAACAGTGAAATTTTTAAATATTTGGTAGCAAAAGTCACTCCATTGATTAAAAGAAAAAATATTATTATTATTATTAGCACCGCGTCTTACTACCCGTTCGGGTTATACGCACTTACTCTAATGTGTGATGGTAGGGTGATTGTGAGATGAATTGGAAGACCTACAGTTTAACGTGGGATCCGAACCACGGTGGAGGCCTGGCATTCCCTACATTCACAAGATGTCTTGTCAGAGGTGAAGGAAGGGTTTGGTAATCAGATAAATCTGTGCCAGGACCGAGGATTGAACCCCGGCCTCCAGCACAGAAGTCTGAAACCTTACCCCTATACCGCCAAGTCACCTGTTAGAATAGACTGCTGAAGATGGGGAGATTGGGGTTAGACACCGGTCGGTGCACTGAAGGTGGTTTTCATAAATGGTTTTCCACTCTCCCTCCATGCAAACGAGGGTGTATTTATTTATTCTCAATTAAGCCTTAATAATTCCTGACCCATTAGTGTAACTAACACATAGGCGTAAAACCCAAAAGGGTGCTAAAAACAAACGCACAGGTAATGGCCCTTAAAATGCTTGGAACCACGCTTTAGTGAATTCCGAGCCATTAATTGTTCATTTTAAATATATAAATTCGTCAACACATTCGATAATCTAACCAGCAATGTATTTCAGGGGCCATTGAGTAGCATTATAAAGATAATTACCTTGACGATCACGCCGGCAGATCGAGGCTAAGCTACAATGTGATCGGTTGTGTGATATCAGTTAGATACTTCCTAAATTGACAAGGACATCCTCTTCAGTTAGGCCAGACCCACACACGTGGTCTCACGATATAAATGGCGTCAGGTGTACAACGTACAGATATTGTCAACAATGGGGAGGCTCAGGTCCTTATTCTGGCCGAATGCATTGTAGGTGGTTTTCCACATATGACCTAACCCTGTTAATGTGTGTGCCCTGTGCACTCCCCGTGGAGATATCTCCCCCTATCCTTTATATTATATTTCAGCACTGGTAGAAAATATTGAACAGAGTTTCCCATTGTTGACTACAGACATATTAGAATGAGTTAGAGATTCATTTGCGAATTCCTAATGCTCATATCTGACATAGGATTAAGAAGAAGAAATGAAGAATATTATGAAGGAGAAATGATCTACATTTCTAGTGATCACGCCTTGAAATAGAAGAGCGGGAAAATGATTCTGAACTTTTGTTGGATGTGCTTAATGTACAGCCAGAGACCATATTCACGCATCTCTTCAAAAGAATCATCCATTCTTCAGAAACAACCGGCCCATACACGCACATTATTATTATCATCATCATCATCTTCTAAAGCTATTTTATTAATTCTTTAATTTATAACACCGCATCGTACTACCTGCTCATGTTATACGCATATGTGCTAATTACACTAATGAGTTAAGGACGAGCAATGCTGAATTTAAAGGAAGTGTACTAGCATTTGCGTGGTGGGAGGGGGGAAAACAATTTTAAATAAATAATAATAATTATTATTATCACCGCTGTTTACTACCCGTTCGGGCAATACGCACTTACGCTAATGTGTAATGGTAGGGTGATTGTGAGATGAAATGGAGGACCTACAGTTTAACAATGGAATCCGAACCACGGTGTAGACCTGGCATTACTCACATTCACAAGTTGTGATTAATACACGTCTTGTTAGAGGTGAAGGAAGGGTTTGGTAATAAGATAAATCTGTGCCGGGACCGAGGATTGAGCTCCGGACCCTCAACACAGAAGTCCGGCACCTTACCTCCAGACCGTCAGGTCACCCAATTTTGAATAAAAACAGTACACCCAACCGAGATTCGAGAGCCGAAGTCCCTGTCATCGGAATTCTTCTACAGTTATCCACAACAAATGGTTTTAAAACGAGATGTTAAGCTTTGACAAATATCAAATACCAGAAAAGAGAAAGGCTACTTAGTGTTGATGAAATGAACTTCGCTATCTTACAGGAGAGAAAGTATTGAGATCGTCAATAAATCGAACTCAAGATTTTGATTAATCTTGACGTTTCATGAAACCCCGGATCCGATTTTTTTTTAATTTCCGTCTGTCTGTCTGTCTGTACCTCCAACTAGAGCCTAAACTATTTTGCCGATCCGAACGGGTAATAAGACGCGGTGCTAAAAAAGAAAAAATATTTTACCGATCGGGCTAAAACTTGGTATCTAGGGTTTCCATAGGGTTGCCCTGAGGTTTTTTTTTTCAAATTGGAAAACCAACCCTAAAATTAAGGGTAGTTTACTGAAGGGCCAAAAGAGAAAAAGTTGATGTTTTCAAAATAAGTCATAACGATTTTGATTAAATTTAATTTCTAAACATTTATAAATATTCCAAGCATAATGGCTACTCTCAATATTTCGGCAAAATTACTTTAAGGATTCCGGTCTGATGCGTAAATTATATTTAGTTTTACAGCGACACTACTTATGTTCTAACGCAATAATTATCTAATGCAATAGAGTAATTAAATGTAACTAAATATCTCAAAAAAATTATGTTATATTTCCTTAAACCTCTTAGGAGAAATGTTTGTACAACAATAATCTATCGCCTTCCTTTTAGACTCAATAGTCAATATTTAATTTTTTTTATTGGTAAAAATTTATAAATGAGGAATTTAATAACAATACGATGACCTGAAAATGTGCAACACCTAATAAAATGTTAAAATTTTAACAGGAAATCTAAATTTTAATACGAAGTGTTGACACTTGTGAACCCTATATAGATATTTTTTATTGGTCCGACCATACAAGTGAGGACATTAATTCTTTTAAAATAAAACTATAAATTTTAAAACTTGGACTCAAAATATGTTTTACGTTTGTATGGTGCAATTTATGCTTGGGTTAGCTGGTGTATATTATTTATTTTCACATATATTATGAGTTTTGAGTAAATATATCCATTTTTAAACACCAAAGCGAGAAATTCTGTGTGGAGTTGCGTACAATTTATTTTCATAAAGAACTTTGTAGCCATACAAAATAGATTAACGCCTCAGTAGAAACAATTGGTTTAATTTTGTTTACACAGAATTTACTCTTTTTTTCTTTCTTTTTTGTAATTGCCATCAGCACAGTGGCATATGATGAGAAACCCCTTTAATAAAAAGAAAATGGTCCTGATCGAATTCCGCGATGCACATAACAAATATTTAAGGACTGTTGAGATTACTATGTGTAAAAAAATAAAATGAAGTAAGACTGGATTAATGTTGGCAAAAAATACTGACCTTAGTTCACGCACACTTCCATCTCATCTTAAATCCGTCGATCTCTGCCTGTGGGGTTGGAACCCACGAACCTCTAGTCCTGAGGCGAGCAATTTACCCACAAGACAGACCATCGAAAATGACTGTCTTTCAGTTTACATTAAATATAATTAAAATACATAGGGATGAATAATTAATTGTTTATTTGTTTTATAACATCGCGGTTTTTTTAATGCCAATGTACTATATGCGCTAGTGGGCTAGGAATGAGTAAGGTAAAATTTAGAGGAAGTCTTACTGTAATTGTGTGGAGGAAGAGAGGAAATCAGTTTTGGAAAACTACCCTCAATACATCCGACCGAGATTTGAACCCCGATATCTCCGTCATCGGCAACCTAGCCTATTGCAAGAATGACACCTTAGACCATACGGCCGCCAAAGTGAGTGATAATTTTTTTTTTTATTTGTATGTTGGTTTTCGTGGACATGAGGATAGGGAGTATGACTACAGGCTTAAGGTAGCCAGGATTTATTCTGGATTAAGTAAAAATAATCTATTAAGTTTAGATTAGTCCGAAATAACAGATATTTAAATCGATCATGCAAGAGATAGCTTAGCAGTTTGCTATCCTAGGACAAGTTAGCTTGTAAGTTGTACGCTGATAAACTCCTTTATCAATAAAGAGCAGGCTAAACAGTTCACCTTCCAAAAATTTGTATAGAAATCTTATAATTTTATCCTATCAAAGGTAATTATAGGCTTGATTGTCACTTTAGGAAGGTAAAGATAGGATATGGCTATATTATTGGTCGAGAGCATTCAGGGACTGTTTTTAAAATCCTGATCTTCACTGTGACTTCCCCCTCCTCTTTCCCGACAGATTCTGGTTCATTTCTTCCTAACTGTCCTCCTCATAGAGACAACCTCATATTAAATATTTGATAGCCCTTGTGTAAAACCTACCAAATGAAGAAACTAATAATTTTTTTAAGACAAAAGCTCTGAAGCAGGCCAGACAATCTCAAATGAAGGTAAACATAATATCTTGTGAATATATTCAGATGCAAGGCTCACGCTGGAGAGCGTATGCCATCTTTATGGTGTTTCCTACCCCTTCCACCCCACCCTCCATTTTCCCTACAGCCACTACCTCCTTTAACACTAACTTGTATACACCCCAAACACCATCCCTTGGTCCAGGGGGAAATGGAAGCCAGGATGCTGGTTCAATTACCTCCTCAACTGTGCTCATTAACAGCTAGGTAATCAAGTGAATTCACTTGCTATTCGATTCGTCGGGTGAGAGGTATTGTCTGGAACAGCGACGGGACATCGGTAGAGCACTTTAGTCAAGGGTTCGAAACCCTGGTGGACAAAAGAAGCATGTCACCTTCGTTACAGCTGCCCCTATTCTAACAGATACAAGTCCCGGAGTTGAAGATCTTACCTTTAGGGCCTGCTCTGGCCAAGTCGCGTGAAACAAAATGATCGGCAACCTTTAAATAGGTCAAACCTTGTTCAACATGTTTTGGTAGAAAATACCTTTAGAAAGTACTACATTTTTTATTTTTTTTTGCAGCCAACACTGAAAACACTTTGTTTTATTATTAGCATCATTTTAGAAAAACATTCTAAGGTTGAGAGTAAGGGGCGTTATTTAATATCAGATATAAGACTTTGTTTTTAATTACAAAATTGATAAGTGTAAGTAGTGATGGTTTAAATAAAATTAATCAAGGTAATTTGAAATTTAATGTTAAAATGAAGATGTTCGATTAATAATTCTAAGTGTTTTACATAAAAGAAACTAAGTGCAAACTTGCAATTGTAAAAGTGTAACGTCCCTATCCTACTTCTGACAAAACGGTGTAAGGTCACTGGTTTTATGTGGGTGCCCGGCAGCCACCCCTACTACAGCACTACCGGGCACCCTAGGGACTCACGTGGTTAGGATGGACCCCGAGGGGTAGGGGTTGGGAGGGATGGTTCGTGGGGAGTGAGACTGGCGAGTTACTCCAATAAGATGCTAAACTACTACATGAGTCACCGGGTAGATCTCCCGTGACGAGCGAGCAGGCACTATAACGGTCTCGAAACCTTTCTGTAGACCCGCGATCGACCCTCCGGTGGAGTTAACCACCAGATCACATTTTATATCGTAATTTCATCAGTCGTGCTGGATACCGCCACACATGTACTCAGCATCGCTTCCAACATTCAACAACAGTGTGTTATTCTCGCACACAAAACTTGCTGATCTCTATTTCCACCAGCCAGGAAGGTCCATCGGTCGCACCGTGCTCGCTCGTCGCTATATGAGGTATATGCTGTTCTAAATGGGATGGCAACCCAATACTCTTGACTTCCAAGGAAATGTACAAGTGTGGGTCAACCTCCTGCCGGAATAAGCCTTAAAATAATTATGCTCTTACAAAAGTACATTATATTAATTGTATAATTGCGTGTTTACACTTATAATTATTAATCAAACATCTTCATTCCAGCATTGGGTTTCAAATTACATTAATTAAATTTATTTGAACCATCACTACTTTTACATCAATTTTGTAATTAAAAATAAAGTCGTATATTTTATATTTATTACTAGCGTTGATATTATTGATAAAACATCGCAGTTTCAGATAACATAGTTTGGCTTAAGACCTTATGAAAATAGATCTACTAAATTTTTTAGCTTTCAGTTAAGGTTCTTCCTATAAAAATTTGGCCCTTAATATACAAAGTACTACTGTAAGATTGTTTCACTGTCAGAAGATTATTTTAAATATATAAACCCCAGATAGACCGGGCATGAAGTCTGACGTGAGAGAGAGCACGGGGTGTCTATGAGTGTGGGAGAAGGTAATCTAAAATATCCAGCATTGTTTTAAAAAAGATATTACAGGGTTCTTACAGACATATGAAACATGAGTTTAAGGACTTTTTAAGTACTAAAACTGTTATTTATCGTGCTGCCAAAAGCTAAACACGTCAATAGAAAAAGTAATTATAAACTGTACAGAATTTTAAATAGATGGAAATTAATAACTTTTAAGTACATTTAATAAACAGATAGGACTATACAAATAGTAATCTAACTTTATTGTCACTTACTTCACTCTCATTGGTTTATTGGTTAGTGCAATCATTCTAGATTTGGTATATATTGTAGTATGGATAGAACAGGAATTTAAGCGCTAAGGTGGATGAGAGATGAACTAATAGCTATCAACAGGCATTTTAGTGCAAAACTGTAATTATAAGTGGTTAAAGTGTTTATAGGTAGTCAGAAATAGTAAAAGAATTATTACAAATGACGGACGGTTTTAGAGCAACTTATAAAAAAAATTGTGAATGCACATAAATTAAGATTTTTAAATATAGGAAATCAAAGAAAACATTGTATTTCATCAACAGTTACGCTAATGCGTTTGTAAGGGAAGTTAACACTGTATCCCCTTGGCCCTATAGATATCCCAAACCATTGGTGCGACTATCTCTAAGCCAGATATTTCCCAATCCAGTGAATCTTAAATCACGGTCTTTACAGCCATTCTTCACAACCCTTTCAAAAATAAATACGGAAACATGGAAATTCCAGGACTTTTCAAGGCCCAGAACAATTAAAGGACTTATACAGGTCTTGAACAAAGACACATTAAATTCCAGGTCTTTCAATGACCGTATGAACCCTGATATTATCTAAAAGCTGCCAAAATTAACATAAATTGTCAAAAGAAACGGATATTCAAAACACCTTTTGGCGTGTGATTACATTAACAAAGGTCCAGTCGCGTTTACAACACTCAGTTTAGCGTCAATAAATGTCAAACCATCCATAAATTATTTGTGGAAATACTTTAAACATATAGGCCGTGAGGGTTTGCTCAGAGCCAGTGTGTTATTTGCACAAATTGTGATATTAAACCATACTGATCCCTTTGGATTGATATAACAAACATCCTCTCTCAAAAACCATTTATTTGAAGCCAATAAAAGTGAGTATTCATTCTTTTAAATATATTTTTATACAGGAGAGCTTTGATATAAAACGCTCCTTACTCAGGTACTAAAAGTTAGGTCACGTTGTTCTGACAAATGTGTGGGCTAAAAAAAATAATCATATTATGAAAAATTGAACTGAAGTTCAAAGGGATATAATTATTTCCCGTGATTTACTCAGATTCACACAATCCAACATTACAGCAAGCCCTCGTAAAAGAAAAACTACAATAAGGTATTTTATGAGAGGAATATATGAGATTGAAAGGAACTGTTTTGAAGAATTGAAGTCTCATCCTGAGCTGGAAAGGTGAAAACTTTCATTTCATAGTTTCTATCATGGGTGCTTTCAACATAGTAAGTATAATTGGTCGACAAAATATAAAAAATTCATCGCCTTGTTTGCAAAAAAATATTGTGAAAGATGAAGATTGGTTTTAAAAAATATCAATCGTAGATGTCTAAATCTCAAGATAATTTAGTTTGGAATAACGCTGACGGGAAGGTCGGTGCTCGAATCTCAACCAGGTGTATTAAGGGAATTTTAATACACAAATTATTCCTCACTGTCCCTTTACGCCAATTCGGGAACATTTATTATAAACTATACCTACATAATATCTAACATATAGGCGTGATTAATAAATAGGCACGGAACCCAAAACTGTACTAATAAACCAAGAAAAAAAATGTTAGTCTACGGTGCACCATACAGAAGTTCTAACGCCTTTTATTTAAACTGGAGCAATTAACTTATTTCTAGCTTGGAAACTGGGAGTTACCTTTCATGTCCATATGTAGGAAAATACTATTTAAAATGTTATATAAATTGTTGCAGAAACATAATGGAATAAATAGCATCACACTCTACCAAAGAGCATAGATGAAATAATATACATTATCACCAGTGCTCTAATTGGGCCAGAAAGCACCGAAATGCCGTCCCAGTTTATACTAAAGTATATTACAAGCGTTCCGGTTGATATAACACAAGTTTAAAGCGTTCCGCCTGCACGCTAGAACGCTACTTCCTCGTTCTTCGTATTGTTTTCCAAAACTATCTCTATTCTAGTCTGAACGAACCCAGACCCTACTACTTGTCTGTATAGTGTATTGTATTTTGGATGGATCTTGATGCTTCTACAATTCTGTATTGTGCGATGGTTCCCAAATCGTTTGAAATTAGTTTGAAATGTACGGGTTTTTTTTTACCCGTTTCATGCAACGCTGGAACATTATGTTTTAACTACAATATTGTCAGGAATGAAATTAATTTATATCAACTGTTTATGGTTAAATATTCATTATTAATTTGTAAACAAAACGTTTCCTCTTTAAAATTCAATAGCACATATTTTTATTTCAACTTTTATTTCATCAGTAGCTTTTTTAGAGCACAAAATACTCCATGTATTTGGAAATGCTACAGATCAATATTTCTCATGCACAAACCGTCATCATGTTCTTATTAGTAAAATGAACTGGCCTATTGGTTTATAGAAAAAATAATCCCACAGCATAGGTACTTAGATTTCAGACTAGTGACTAACTACATAGTTAAATATTGTATATCGTTTTGTGTTTTATTTATTTTATTATTTAGCACCGCGTCTTACTACCCATTCGGGTTATACGCTTTAGGTACTAATTACGCTAATGGATTATGAATTGGGAAGGATGAACTAGAGGAAGTGAACCCGCATTTGCGTGGAGGGAGAGTGGAAAACAGTTTATGGAAAACCACCCCCAGTTCGCCCGACCGAGATTCGAACATCGATCTCCCCATCCTCAGCGGTTGAGCTCAACACGACTAGCGCGTTAGCTAACTACGCCACCAAGGCGGGTGTTTTACTGTGGCAGTATATTTTTTGTTTCAATATAAATCAATATTCATAATTTTATTAATTGTAATTATCAATTAATTAGATTAGTATAATAAGCTGCAAGGTAATATTCATTTTACTGTCATGTATTAAACTGACATGGCTTAGTATGCAACTTATTGCGTGTGTATAGACAAAGCAATAGGTTATACAAATGTAATAGTGTTATGTTGTAAAATAGATTAAAGAATCATTGGCTGTTATTTGTTGTTGTTATTATTATTATTATTATTAGCACCGCGTCTTACTACCCGTTCGGGTTATACGCACTTACGCTAATGTGTAATGGTAGGGTGATTGTGAGATGAAATGGAGGACCTACAGTTTAACGTGGAATCCGAACCACGGTGGAGGCCTGGCATTCCCCACATTCACAAGATGTCTTGTCAGAGGTGAAGGAAGGGTTTGGTAATCAGATAAATCTGTGCCGGGACCGAGGATTGAACCTCGGCCGCCAGCATAGAAGTCCGACACCTTACCCCTAGACCACCAGGTCACCGACCTGATTATCACAGAAACATTTAGTAAAGAGAAACTTCGCTATCACCAAAGAGCATAACTATCGATTACCCATTTCAAAAAACCACTATTTAAAAATATATATACGAGTATTTTCTTACAACTCGTAAACTATTGGTTTTATAAAAATATATTTCAAGTAAAAGGTTATTTATTTTTAACATTCCTACAACTTTTAAATGAAAATCTATTTCATATCTCAACAGATTGTGAAGATATTATCAAAATAATTGGAGATTTTTGCTTTTGTAGAGTACCCCTTAGTGATTTTCCTGGAAAAATTAAATGAACCATTTTGTTTGTAATGTTAAATGAAATCGCTAGAGCCGATTTGAAAAAAATCTATGTTTTTTGTCTTTATACTCATAAACTACTCATAATTTTAGGGTTAGGTATCTAATTTAAAAAAAACACCTCTGCGAAACCTTGTGAAAATCCTAGATACCAAGTTTGAGCCCGAACAGTAAAAGGGTTTTGGCTCTAGTCGGAGATACAGACAGCATCGCGAAAGCCACTTTTCGTTTTCAGGGGGTCATGAAACGTGGATATCCTCAAAATTCTTGAATTTTATTTTTTTGATAGTCACACTACTTCTCTCTCTCTCTCTTTCTCCCCTAGGTCTCGCGTGCAAGTAAAAAGGAATTCAAATACGAAATGTGTTTACAAGCTTAGTTTTATAATAAGCTAAGTCATTTTAATTTACTATATTCCTTAAGAATTTTAAAATTTATAAAAAAAAGATAAATAAATATTTTCAGCATCAATGATTTCTCCTATGTGTAACAATAACTTTGGTTAATGTTTAAATACGTTTCAAGCTATTGATTCTTGGCAATGGAGACTGCTCTTGTAGGATTACAATGACTTGTGGAACAGGAGCTGTAAGACTTTGAAAAACATGGCGGTAAAAACATATACCTTATAAAGTGTACCGCCACGACTTGACGTCGTACGTTTAGCAGGCGGTAATGACGCTAAACACGTATTTCATAGCCCCCCAAGACACTAATGTGCTAGTTTCTTTATTATGACATTGCCGACAGGCTCTTTCCGATAAGTACTCGCGTGATACGCGATCATTTCCTTCAAACTCCCCCTAGCCCCACCCCCCTTTCCTTCCGCCAACATTCAATAAAACTTCCTTCCAAAAGCAGCGTGCTGGCGAACCACTAGCAACCATTTGCGGTAATCTGACCCTTATATTACAGGGACATGAGCATCGCAGCGCACGATAACTCAATCTTAGGTGTAGGTGGGGGAGAAGAACCTCTAACAGTGGCGGACACGGCCCTATTGTGAGGGGGGTTTATCGCTGTTCCGGGTAGTTAGCGTGCTACATTACAGACGAAGGTAATCCATCATCCTCCTGTTCAGAGATTTACGTTACTAACAATTTGTGATATCACGGATTTTTTTTACTGGTGACATTTAATTACCACTTCCTGGAACACATAAATTAGGTCCGCACACAACTTACAAACTAGCTTGGTAATAGGATAACTTGTATCGGTTGGCGCACATGGGTGTACTGATGATAAAATTACTTTCCACTCTCCCCTCGCGTAAATGCAGGTATATTTATTTTGAACTGTGCCTTATTCATTCCTACTCATTTAGTATAGATAAATGCGTCCAACCCTGGCGGGTAGTAAGGAGTGGAGCAAAGCCAGCTTTAAGAGCCCATCTTACCCAACATGTACCCCAATTTTCATAGAAATTTACAGTACATATCTGACA
Organism: Timema shepardi; assembly: GCA_902151425.1. NCBI lineage: Eukaryota > Metazoa > Arthropoda > Insecta > Phasmatodea > Timematidae > Timema > Timema shepardi. Next base: position 28,397 of record CABFVX010004984.1, read on the forward strand.
GAAAAAGTTTCTAGACCTACTTTCATGTATTAATACGCCAAGTCTTTTTATTTGCCATTGTAATTTTGATCAATATTATCAATACTTGTAAATAACCCTTATAAAATATGGCGTCTTCATGATAAAACAGTGGCATTGAGATCAATGGAATAATCTAACTGTATTTTTAAAAATACAACAAATTTGAAAAATAATTGTTTTTACAGTAAAAAATCTATTTCACTGAACCCTACTTTGCTTTTGTTAAGTGAAGAATGCGATAGATCGCAATTAGATGATATTTTCAGTTCGTTCTTATTCATGAAGTTTATTTAAAATATCCCGATTAATCAACCATGTGAGGGGATCTAAGGTTTTAAATGGTACGATTGTTTGGTAAGCCACTTAGGACCTCTCTCTTTCTTTCTCTCTCTTTCTCTCTTTCTCTCTCTCTCTCTCTATATATATATATATATATATATATATATATATACACATTTGTAGTGTGTGGAGATTATATTTATATAAAATCTCGACATTCTCTCTTTCTATGTGGAGATTATATATATATATATATATATATATATATATAAAGAGAGAGAGAGTCGAGATTAGGAAGTCATCCAAATCCTCCATACGGTTTGAACTATTGTTACTCGAACTCACTCGCTCCTGTGGCCGGATCATCTAAGGCAATGGTTCTCAAATTATTTTACTACATGGAACTCTATAAAAGCTAAATAAAAACCTTCTTAGGAACCACAAAGTCATCATGTCGCATTCCCTTTTCCTCTATTTTTGAGCTTTAACTAAAGAGTGGGTCTATACACTATATATATATACACTATATATATATATATATATATATTTGAGTAGAAAGTCTATGTTATAAATTAAGTTTAAAACAAAATTTATTTATTTATTACATTTATATTAGATATTTTACATGAGAAAAATTATATAATATAACTTCAAAATTTGCTTTTATCACTATTATTAATCCACTTTTAATTTTTAAATTAGATTTTAATGTGCCGTGGCTACAAACATCTACACCACCAAACCTCCGCCACCTACAAAGTACACACACTAACCCCGTTTTACCGAGAAACCAGTACCGTGTTTTGATCCTCCGCACACATCAACATGCATGACTATCTGCCGCTCAAGTTAGACAAGAATGAAGTCTCAGAGTGCCACGTAATCCGGCCCACTCTCCCCGAGTGGCGAGAAACGCGCAGGCGCTAGAACTCGTGCAAGTGGTGCTCTGTGCGATCACGTGTGTAACCTTACCCCTCGAACTGATGCTCTTTCGACGTTTTGCGCAGGCGTCGAGGAGATCCCAACGCTATGACTTGTTGAAAATGACATCATTGGACTTGAAATACCTTCCTTCCATATTTTTCCCGCTGGGCAAGATTGAATATAAGCTGGTACTCAGCATGGAGATAGCACTCTTTGACGCTATTAGGATTAAGACTTACAACTTGTAAGTGTATATTATGTTGGATAGGTTTTTTATTATTGGTATTTTTAATAGGAATACTGAGGAACGAGTCTAACGCTTGATAAATAATGTAGGAATTCATTTGAAATGGGCTTAGCATATTTATTTATTGGTTTTGCACTATAGTTATTTGTTATATAATTAGATTTGTTTAGCTTATTAGCACTTTATGACCTTTTGCCTCTTAGTGCTGGCTAGGTTTTATTATTTAAAAATTAAATAAAATATATCGATCTTTGCGCGCCATTTTGCACGATAGTTTTCATAGCTTACTATTGTAGTGTGTCTTGATGAACATATTATTGGTTGATGTTCCTACGCTTTATTAAGTAGTAAGAAAATAAGCTAGGATGATATTCCTTGAGGTCTGTAGGTTACCCCCGCTTCTCTGGTGCTAGATGGGAAGGATGACTTTGATAGTATATATTGTAACCTGGGGTATGGCTAAGTGCAGAATGTCATTAGTTAATCTGTACTAGCCAGGAAGTATGGTATCTACAGACCATTTAATAAGTTACATCTCATTTCTCTATATGGGCATCTTTGAAAGTTTCAGGTATGTTGATGTGGTAATTTGATATTTTTCTGCCTTTAATTAGTTTTGATTATGGCTCACGAACTTAAACTTTTTGCATTTAAATTGGTACTGTTAAATTATTAAGCACGTTCTTTAATCTTGGCGATTGCTTTTTGTACTCTGTAACCTCATAATAGTATTCTTTTTACTTATGCAGATGTATTCGCTTCACGATACATATTGTTGTAGTATTGATATTGCGCATTGTCCGCAACCAACATAATAAATATTGTTAACCAGTGACCATTATCACTTAAAATAAAGCGGCCTTCGGTCCTTTATCTCTTTCATGCCATTTGTTATGCTTTTCATCGATAAAACCCTAACTTCCTATATTTTGAATGTTTACACACTTTAATTTTCTGATGGTTATAACTGCTAAATCTGGGAGTCTGAGTTGTTCTGATTTGGGTCATGGCCAAATAAAGATCCTTAGTGAGCTTCTTGCCTGTTCTTTGTATTACAACCACCTTCTCTATATAGAAAGAAGGGTTGAGCTGCGCTTCCCAGCGTAGCACGGTTGATTAATAACGTTAAAAAGTAATTTAATTGTCATCATTAAACTGAATATGCTGCTAATGAGATAGCTATTTTTGTCTTCCAGACATGAGTTCTTCGACGTCAGCTATGATGTTGGATAACTAGATTTGCATATCTTTAAGATTGAGTCAACTTCCTTGCCTGGTCTTGGTGAAACTGTAAATGGAGAGTGCTTTTACCTCAACAAGGTATGTTGTTTGAAAAAAAAAATATATATATATTTTACAATACGTTTTGAAAATTCTTGATATTCATTTCTTAGATTGGTACAAAATTAAAATAAAATCGTCGAATTAAAAGTGTATTTTAGATTATTGTCAGCTGCTATGTTGATAAGTTGTTCTATTTCTCTAACTGGCAGATCCAAATCCTGTATTGCGGCTGTGAATGGATTTCGAAGCGAGTTTATATCGTAATTTTGAAATGAAAAATATTCTTGGATTTACGTTTGTAGGTTATGTTGATGTTCTATTATTTATAATGCAATGTCCAACAAGAGAGTAGTTTCTAATTCACACAAAAAGTCTTAAAGTGTAAGGAAGTACTATAACACATGAATCTTTAAGTGATAGGTTCAATTCATTTAGAGTTAACAATCAGCCAGATAAGACAAACGCTGTAACCACTCGAGATCACACAGTTTTGATGACAGAGCAAATTAAAATTCAGATAGAAACAACATAGCTTCACTCCGGAGGGTGGAAAGTCAAGCCAAAGCCTTACCCAGAGATAACCATCTTACTTTTGTGCGACGTAACAAAGTATTTTACTGGCTTCTCATTTCTTCGCAGAAACCAGTGAAAAATAAAAAATTCAAGGGCCTGGATTTTATAACATTAATTATATTAACTGCTTCATTAAACACAGCTAAAGGTTCATTTGCATGTTTTTCAATGGCAATGCATGTCTGTGGATGACACAGTGGCTACTTTCAATTTTGGGCACGATACTTTTAACAAGAGCATTAAATCCACAAAATTTCCCAGTCATAGACATTGCACCACCGTTGCAGATATCATTGCATTCGTCTCATGAGAATCCGTTTTATTTGAGATAGGAATCGACCAAATTAGTTATATCCTCCCCAGTTGTCCGAGTCTTGAGAGACTTGCTGAATCGCATGACATTTTCAATGAAATGACCATTTATCTACCGGAAGACAACAAGAAGTACGGCAAGCCCAGCAACGTATGCTGTTTCATCATGTTGCAATGCGTAACAACCACTATTTGGATACAGCTAGTAGCTTGTCCAATATGCTTGGGCACGTCATTAATTCACCCACAAACTGTGTCGTTTGAAAGTGGAACTGACTGTTGATTTTTGTTATACCGATGATAGTTCTAACAACATCCATTATGCAAAGCTTTATTAGAGTCTTGGCAATTGTATGCGCCTTTCCTGTCTTAGCACGGTAACTATCTTGAAGTGATGCTTCAAAAGCTTTTTCATTGTTGCCAGCACCGGCTTGATCAGATAAATTTGTCTTGCTTCTGTTTAATTCGTCTAGTTTACATTGGAAATATTCGATGGGTTTGTCTTTATTTTCTCTTTAATTTGTGTGCAGGTGTCTTAGCAGCTTAGTTGGAGATAATCAGTTGTTATTAAATGTTTTAAAGCAAATTACAAATTGAACATTTGGAAGACACGTATCTCCTACACAAGTGAAACCATGTGACAAATATTCCGCAAAATATTTCCAGATTTAATTTTTCTTTTTCTCATTTGTAATCTCAACAGATGCTTCAGGATTGTTAGTGCTACCTGCGACTTCTTCGGCTTGTTCACTAAGGCTGGTGGAATCTTTCCTTAGTTTCCTCTTCAAGTTACCACTTTTTAGCCACTTATTCAGGCAAAATGTTACACAATGTAACACGTCCTAACATTGAATGTTAACTGTGTATACACTGTGACACGACTGATACGAATGACTGAAGAACGATAGAGAAAGCCCCTGAAAAGTCTAAGAGGCGCATGTGCCCTACTAGCTGCACTGTTGTGGCTGACCGGATGTTTCACCGCTAGCAGTCGCTAGTTATCGAGTAGTGCGTGGTGTGTTTTCGATTTCGTGATGGGTGAGATACCATACAAATTTAATGTATTATGTTTATGAATTCTTAACATACAAATTTAGAAGCATTAACACTTTTTTTTACCTCTATTACACATAATCATCACACGGAACCCCTGAAATTCCTTGCGAAAACCTGGGATTCTGCGGAACCTAGTTTGAAAACCATTGGTCTTAGTTAGGGGTAATTAACCTTTTTGGTATAGTAAGCCATTTTTTTAATTGTTGGGCCAATTTGAAATGTTTTTGTTTATTTGAAATATGTAACGTGACATTTCTAAACCGACTGATTATATCAACATAGGCTACGACTTATAAATTAGTTCAAATCTAGAATATACACAACGTCCAACTCCCGGCCGTTAATTTATCAATGTGAAAGAAAAAAATCCACATTTCACCCATAATATATTTTTTAACCAAGCCATAAATTTAACCGAGGACCCTTAGCTCAGTAGGCAGACACGCTACCGAATGAGCTAAGGTGTCGTACAATTTAAAGATAAATCGGGCCAAATTTCTCAACCTTATATTTTTCATCTAGTAATTAGTTTTTAGTCTATTTTTAATATTATTATTATTATTATTATTATTATTAGCACCGCGTCTTACTACCCGTTCGGGTCATACGCACTTACGCTAATGATGTAATGGTAGGGTGATTGTGAGATGAAATGAAGGACCTACAGTTTAAAGTGGAATCCGAACTACGGCGGAGGCCTGACATTCCCCACATTTATTTTTAATAAAACAATGCTATTATTTATTTGTTAAATCTTTTGTGGGACAGATAAAATCAGTCAGCAGGCCGGATTCTGCCCACGGGCTGTAGATTGCCGACCGCTGGTCTAAGGGGTCCCTCTCCCAATAGGTTAGACTCCTAATGACGAGGAGATCAGGTTCGAGTCGCGGTTGGGTGGGGAGAGGGTGTTTTTTTCCTAAACAATTTTCCATGCATTATCCATTCAAATGCGGGTACACTTCCTTTGGTAGCTAGCACATATGTGTATAGCCCGAAAAGTTAGTAGAACGCGGTCCCAAGGACAGGATGTAACGCCCATCCTAGTTTTAATTATATTATAACTTTATAAGGCACATGAAGTTACGAGAGGCCTTGCCAACCGGTAATGGAAAATATATGGCTTGAATTATAAAATGACCCAGACCATAGGCTGGAAACAATAATGGATGTAAAGTTGTATATATATATATATATACATATACTTATAAATACGCCTTTGTTTCCCGTAATGAAATGAAAAGAACGATTCACAGCTTTCTGCCAACATGCTCCAAGTTTAGTGTCACAGCTGGTTCTAAAGCGAGTTAGGCCACACAGATTTATTGGGGGGTTGTATTGTACCTTCGAATAGCTTCTTTAAAAAAAATCTAAGTATCTATTTAGAACAATTTTTGTATAGTGTGATTCTTATAAACTAGCTTTGACTAGGCTATGAGACGCATTACACAACCAAACTAAACGGCATTGGAAAAACTTTATTTTGTTGCGCCGCGTATTACCACCCGTCCCACCTAACGTGCATTTTAACCACACTTGTGTTGGTGGTGTCATGAAATAGAGTTTTCATTTCTTAACAATTCAAATAAAAAGTTCTCACCCTTAATATATTTCTAATTATTGAATAAATTACCCACTTTAGTGGCCACGTGGTCTAACGCGCTAATCTCTTGTTGGACTCGACTACCGAAGACAGGGAGATTGGGGTTTAATCCCAGTTGGGTGCACTGAGAGTAGTTTTTCCTAAATAACTTTCCACTCTCCCTCCCTGAAAATGCGGATTAATTTCTTTAAATTAAGCCTTCCTAATCCCTAATCCATTAGAGTATTTAGTACATAAGCTTATAACCCGGACGGGTAGTAAGATGTGGTGCTAAAAAAAAAAGAGAAGAATTTCAGAATATTAAGCTAATTGGATCCACATGTGTTAGTAAATCTTCTCACACACCTGGGTGGTTATTTATTTATTCTTTTATGTTGCTTACAACGATGCTCTTTTGTTCACAGTCCCCCAACCCTATTGCAAATACTTGTGAAACATAACTTCGATAACACTTTCTATCTTTCTCCCTCCCTTCTGGAACCTAACAGAAACATGGCGCAACTGAAAGAAAGAATATTCCAGAATGATTTCTTTCGAACTATATACCCGAAAAGAAGGCTTTTTTTATTCACTCGGTATAGAAACTTACTGTAAGAATGGCCCGCGAAATATTGATCTCTCTAAATTTCACTCGATCTTAAACCTCGCAATAAAACTGTCCACGACGCACTAAACTCTAAAGTGTAAGCTGCTGTATGTACAAACATAATTACTATGGGTCAATTGATTTTATAATAATTAAATAAAAATAATTTTTTTCAAAATAACTGATCACATATAGGTAATATTAAAACATGACCCTTGTCACCATCACGCCGGATTCCAAAAAAGATTCTTACAAGTGATTCCACAACGAACGGCTCAACAACTCTCCAAAGAAGACATATCTTTACAACTTGTCTTAGACAACGTGGGACTCACAACGCAGGACGCCAAAAGACAACTCTCTCTAAAGTAGGGACAAGTCATTTATAGTTTAGATTAGATTTATCCGTACTTGCTTAGAGAAAAGGTGAAAAACAATTTTTCTAAAAAAAATAATTAGTACACCCATCTGGAATTCAAGCCCCCCAGCCCCCCTCCCTCTAATGTCTATCAACAAACTTGATTATAGCAGTTTGACTTTTAGTCCGTGTGACCACCAATGAAGGTTAATTTTAATATTTTAACTAATATTAAACTATGGTCCTTAATTTTAGTATATTAACTGGTACTGAGCTATGCACCTTAAGGAGACCACCTTGGTAAGTGAAAAATGGCAGCGCAGTCTTTCAGCCCTAACGCAATATTTAATTATACGATGCGATATTTTAAAATATGGTTCACCTCAAAATAAAGTCAGAAGATTCCAACAGGATGTTTTTCCTTGACCATCCTATAGTTTGAGTTATGTTAATAGAAATAAGTGTGTGAAAATGTAACATTAGCTCATTTTAAACTACTTTTTATGCCTATTGACTGAGATAAGATGAAAACGAGCTCTAGATGTAAATTTTCTCTAACCACTAGTCATTTTTGTATATACTACAACGGAAAACTCTGAGATATTAGAAATTTAGTATCGAGCTTTCCTTTTTACCTTGAGATAAGACGCTACCTAGTTTTTTAATTTCCTATTGATATGACAAGGGGGGTTGTAGGTGAAGGGTGAAAGGGAGTATAAGCTTAGACGGGATTCAGAAGAAGTTCCATAAAACGACACAAACTATTGTATTTTAAGCCGTGTGGCCTGACAACAATAGAAATGTTCCCGCTGACCAAAGCGACCACCTTGTAGGGGACTCGAGAAAAGGTCGTTGTTTTTGAAGTTTTTCTATCGAAACATCTTTAGTTAAAAACAAATAAAATATTACTTCAACACAAACATAGAGTTTAATTTTCTTCACATGGTGATATCAACAGTTTTTGAATATTTCTCAAGGGTGTCTTGAAATGTAATGACTTTTTTCCTTCATTTAAAAATTTTGTCATCTAAAACCGCCACACTCTATGACAGATATTCAACGACTGTTGATATAACCGTATGAAGAAAATTAAGCTCTATATTTGTAGTAAAGCAATATTTTATTTATCTTGAACTAAAAGATATTTTTCTATAATAACTGCAAAAATACCGGTCTTAGCACGCGTTCCTTATACGTCCACCTGAAATTCACAGCCGGCTGCTCTGTTATTGATCTAAGGCACAGGCTTGAGCTAGCGAATTTGATTACGAACAAGAGGCCGGACTTCAATCTTTGACAGGGTTAATTTTAAAAAAAAATCTTCACAAAGTACTATTCGATTCCTTACCCAGGGAATGGCGTGCGAGTTTTCCTTTAGATCTACCATTTTACCATTCTCATCCTTCTCACTTGTACTACATAATTTAAGTAGCTATCGGCGATCACAGTTGCAGTTAAGTGTATAAATTCACTCTATTTTTTAATCACTGCGTCTTACTATCTGTTAGGTTATACGCATATAGGCCTACAATAATTACTATAACGGGGTAGGGATGAGGAAGTAAACATATTAGAGGTAATCTGTCCGCATTTGCGTGGAAGGAGATCGGGAAACCATAAAGGGAAAACCACCCACTAATTTTGATCTCCCCGGCATTGGCAGCCTAGTCTACTCTATACTACTGCAAGAGTAGCGTGTTAGACCACGTGGCCACCAAAGCGGTTATCATCGTTAATTGATCATCAACTAATTGATGTTACCATTGCTTGGGTGATTTTTGTCCTTGGATAGTGTAGGACTCGTGGATCCTATATGTAGGCTGTGTGTGCACCTTTTACCTTTTGAACCAATGAACCAATTTTGACCAAACTTGGTAAACATAGGCTTCCACTTCCTATATTTAAATAGGTCCTTCTGGTTACTATTCGGGGACTAGTAGTTTGTATAGACTGGAGATTGATACTGTATTCTAACGACCATTTTGTTATTTCAATCGCTAATTCGTGTAAATTAGAAACCAATTAATCATATTTTTATTATTCTTATTATTTAATATTTACTTATTTTGTCACCACGTCTAATTGCAATTTTAGGATATAATTATATGTACTAGCTACGTTAATGTGCTAGGGATGAGCAGGGTTGATTTTTGAGGATGTTTACCCGCATTTGCCTTGAGTCAGAGTGGAAAACAAGTTAATATAAGCTACCCTCAGTAAACCCGAACAGGGTATGAACCAAGATCTCCTCATCATTGACAATCCAGTATCTTCATGCAAGAATGACGCCTCAGACAAGTTAGTGTGGTCCTCACAGTATCCTGGAGGTTGGTGGTAACACTAACTATATCTTCAGCCCGTGGTGCAAACTGGTGATCAGATATAGTCCATAGGATGAACAATGGTGTAACACTCTGTCACCCATTCTATCGCAGAAGCGGCTATTCCTATCATTCTTTCATCTTCAGTTTTGAAAATGCAATTGATAACTATTTGTGTATAGTAAATTAACAATTAATTTTATCAATGAAACTCGGTGTAATGTCCCAACTTATCAGCCCCTACGTTGTTTCGAAAAGAAAGGATGAGACTGCAGTGTTTATACTTTATTTTATTTTATATTTGAATTCGCGAATTCTCTTTGTTTTATAATATTATTTTTAATTATTAATTTGCATTTTAGAGTATTTAAGCCCTTCAAGCAGTTTGGACATCAGTATATTTATGTTTGCTTACTGGGTGCGTTGGACGATTAAACCAAAACTAAAAGAGCTGGTCTTCCACTTGGTTTTCGTTCTAAGAGAAGTACACCTTTTCCTTAGTACGAAGCGGTTGTATCGTCCAGCCAATCAGAAAGCCAACATTCAAACTACTCTCATGTGATATAGGTCTATATTGTCAGTCAACTCTGGTGCAATTGTCGATGTCATCATAATTTGAAAGATACAGGATGGAGAAACGAACTCTCACTGGGGTGGTGACATGACGTGTGTTGCTTGCCGCCACATATGTAGTTATGATTTAGTGTTCCGTGAATAGCTAGAGACGGGTCGTCTGTAAGAGCTGAAGTTGTTAATTGTATAGTAGTAACGTATTACAAGAATACTTTCTAACAATAAATTAACATAAAATGATCAAAGTATATTTGTCATATAAGTGGGAATTTCCTTACATGGTAATCGCCCGATAAGAGAATCTGAGCCAGCCAGGGACAGATGTTAAGATTATAAGTAATCTTTACGTAAAGTTCTATAATTGGCCACCCAATGAAAGGGCTACTAGGATTCTTCGATTGGTAACCAGCGCGGGCTTTTTAGATTTCTAGACCGGCAGGGATTTGAACCCTGTTCTTTCTAATTTAATCTGTTGTAGCAAGAGGTGAGCTAATACTTATCTCAGATGCATGAGAACGCTTGGAGGTTGACATATATTTTAAAGTACTTGTAAGATTGCACAATAGCCTGAATAGCTTAGAACTGGGTGATTGGGCCATAATACCTGTCATTATGTCATTTTTTTCTTCTAAATTTATACATTCATTCAATCAGATTTTTTATTTTTACTCACCTAGGTGGCCACGTGGTCTAACGCGCTACTCTTGTAGTAGACTGGGTTGCTGATGATGGGGAGATCGAGATTTGAATCTCGGTTGGCTGTACTGAGGGTGGATATTCCAAATTGGTTTTACACTCTCCCCTCATGCAGATGCGGGTACACTTCTCATGAATCTAACTTCCCTTAAAACAATAATTAATATAATTAGTACGTGATCTTATAACCTGAATGTGTATTAATTCACGGCGCAAATAAGTTTTTTTTATTGTACGGCTTATTTGACCGTTATAAATGCTGTATCTAGTTAGGTGACCTGTATGTAGACTTTTAACCCCTCCGTGGTGTCGCGAACGTTGCCCAGGGTACACAATAGGAGGCTGTCTACGTGTCGTAACCACGATAAGATGACGTGATGACAGTGATTATAAAGGTGAAGACCCAGGAGTGATCCTAAACCTAGCATAAACCTAATTAACCAGATCATGGGGACCATAGGAATAGCTTCCCATTCTAGAAAAATACCTATCGTACTGCTAGGGATGCAACCCAGCACCACTAAATTAGTAGCCAGGGGTGCTGCCCAAGAGACCAAGAGGTCAATTATTATAATGTTATCCAAGTGATTGTATCAACACAACTAGTTGTGTTGTGTGCTACTCATTCTTGATAAGTTTTACAAATATATTTTATATATAGCCTTGCTATTTAGTGAAATAATAAAAATTGTATTCTACCTCATCTTTATTTTGTCAAATATCTAATGTTTATAATTTATATGATTCTATTGTGAAGAACAAGGGATCCTTAAAAATAATTGAGTTTCTTGGAATCTAAAAGTAGTTAAATACCAATTAAAATGGAGCTAAAGCAAATAAGCGAATATCTACTCCATCCTCTTGCCCCATTTACCTTGAAATCCCGCCCTTGACTATGGGTGGGTGTATTTGACAAAGAGGCCCAAACCCCAAGTACACAAACAATAGCCCTCCATTCTATTGTGTCCTCTTTAACTTCCCATAATGTATTATATTAGTGACTTTGACTTGTTCTCAATATTTCCCACTGTTTCTTTTAGTTTGATGCCATAACTCAAATCCTCCTTACCTATGAAAACTACACCTACAAGCACTTGACAGGCAGCGTTGCCAACCCATATCACCAAAATCCCATGAAATGTGATAAAAATAATATTATTTTCCGCTAAATTCGTGCAGAAGACAGTTCCTCCAGTTTGCTTTGCAGTGAAGAATCCCATCCAAACTGGATCACCTCTCACCCACTCTTCTTATGACATCATTTGTCTCCCCATCTGTCCACCTGATATTCTCAAGCTTCCCCAGGACCTCATTTAAAATATCTCCACGTATTTGTTTTCCATCTTCCTCAGAGTCTGAGTTCCTGCTCCATACAGTACTATGCTCTAAATGTAGCAATTCCTTTAGATTACATTAATATAAAAGTAGCATTGAAAAAAATACCCAAAAAATGTATTTGCCACCAAAGGATAAAGGCTACAGTTTTTTGTTAAGGGAAATCCTCGTCAGAGGCTATTTTATTATTTTAGCCGTCAGAAACACACCGGAAAAGACTATACCTAGAGGAAGACTAAGTTGGCAACACTGCTGGCAGACTGTATCTCTATCTTTCTTAAAAATATTGACTTTTAAAGTAATGCACATTAATTTGTTATCTTTAAAAGCAATTATTGTCTTTTGATGTCCTTGATTACCGCGGACAGTGAGGACAGACAAATACGAATGATTAAAAATGACCTCTGGCCCTAGGAACAAAGCTCCGAGGGCAGAAAAATACACTCATTATGAGTGTTACAGAAACTGGGCACCGTGACGCAAAGTGGGAAATTCTCAAGTCGTTTGTTAAGGGGAGGGGGGAAATTAATTGCTTTATAAATATACAAGAGTGAATATAAAGGGAGAAGGGACCACCAGTTATAGTTTATTTGAGTTAATAACAGTAGTGGTGAAACCTAAAGGGGTGGGGGAAGGGTTATGATTAAACCTAAAATAATTTCCCTTCTTGGAATAAATTTGAACCCTTTACATTTATTTACATCCCTTCTTATATATTTGAATATTATACTTAAAGATGCCCTTGAATCAAAATAAACTAAAAGAGAACTGTACTAATTTAAGTCAAATTCGCCATTAATATACCCCTAAAGTTTCATATGTTTAATCTGACCACATTCTGTATATTAAACATATTGGTGGCAGCCTCCTTACTGTTGTCATGTGGGACTCAACCTTTATCCTCAGAATGTTTTACGACCCTACCTTTATAAGTTACAATGCGTATTCTTTAACAATAATGTGAATATTTAGTCCACGTGTGGATAAACACCGCTTTACATATCTTTGTTATTCCATGACATGTTCATTTCCATAGAACTGAGAACGCTCACGAGTTATATGAATGTAAGAAGTCACATTAAGGTTTGATGGATTATATAGTCTAACGGTAAGGGAAAAAACCTAATAAAAATTGGTAAAGTTTTATTTGAGATAAATAAATGTGTTTAAAAACTATACTACTATAAATCCACATGAATGACTCACTCACTGACATTAATGTTTATCCACTTCCAGATGAGCTAGAAACTTGAAATTTAGCAAATTTAAAGCTTCTAGCCTGTAACCGACGGGAAAATTCCAAAAAGTTTTAAAAAATAATTGTTTGATCCCCGAAAAAAATTCAAATTTATGGAGCAACTTTAAAGTCGGTGTGGACCTTTCTTTGTGGTCACTTTGTGGTCACTATCAAAAAACGGCTCTGGAATTACATTAGTTTACATCCACCTGCAAAGAAAACTCACTGGGGGGTTTGGGGGCGGAGCCAACAACGAGCAAAGCGAGTGGATATACAAGGATAGAGCTTGAATAACACTATAATCCGCTTCGATAACCACATGGTCCAATGCGATACACTTGCACTAGATTAAGACTGCCGATAATGAGGAGATATAGGTTCGAATCTCAGTCAGATGTACAGAGTTTTTTCCTAAATGTGTTTATTCTATACTTCCACGCAATTGCGAAAACACTTCCTCTAAATATATCTTACGTCATCCATAGAACCATTGTCTTAATCAGTACATAATCATATAACCCAAATGGGTAGTAAGATGCAGTGCTAAAAAGAAATATATTTGTTTAACTAATTAATTACCCGCCTCGGTGACGTAATTAGCTAATGTACTAGATTCATATTGAGTTAGACTGCCAAGGACCGGGAGACCGAGGTTCTAATCTCGATCGGGTGAACTGAGGTTTTCCACTTTCCCTCCACGCAAATGCGGATTCACTTCATTTAAATTCAACTTTCCGCATTCCTAGTACATTAGCGTAGTTAGAACTTAGGCGTATAACCCAAAAGGGTAGTAAGATGCGGTGGTAAATAATAAATAAATAAAAATAATTAATTATTGTTTTATTGAGATACCTACCAGGTCTGTGTGCTTAGCGACCAGCTACAAACAGTAAGATCAATGTCATTCATATAATTTAATGTCGGTGTTGTTCTCTCACACCTATATGCCTATCTAAATAATAAATGCCACGTGGTATTTGTCTGTCCAAAATAATTTTGTCAAAATACTGATTAAAGGTACAAAGCGTAAAATCTGCACACTGTTTACATAAAGGTTTTAGCTACATCCAAAATTCTTAAAACTTATATATTTTCAGCAAGTTGGCTCCAGGGGAGGGTCAGTACACCGAGATAATGGAGCTGGAGCTATAGATTTATATTGGACTATGGAGCATTCCATATTTATGGAAAAAATACAAAACTTGATTAAAATAGATCCAGATAACCTGGCAATGTCTTATTTTGAAAAATATAAAAATATATGTAATTAATTACAAGGAACATATTTAGCACCAAATTCAAAACGGTGCTTGTTGTTGATAGGCTTGACGCCTAATTTATATTATGTATAAAAGCATTAGTATGCTTAACAAAGGGTATCAGAACTCGGTGGTTTTGGGGTAGAGTATTCCCCTCAAGACCCGATATTCGTGGGCTAGAACCCAGCCGGGGTCAACGGATTTTTCTTGAGCGATAAAGATCCGTAGCACAACTTCCTTCGAAGGGTAAAGTAAAGCCGTCGGTCTCATGTCGATTATGGCGTGTAAAATAACCCTGAAAGGTATGATGGAAATACCTCTCCCGGAAAAATTGATAGGTTTAGAGACATTCTTGCGTCCAAATCTAATCAGTCAGTTCAGAAATCTAACGTTAAATAACTCAAATAAATAAAAATAAAACAAAGCATAGAATTTACTATAAGATACTACTAAAAGTTAATGAGTTGTGAAAAGTAGGCTCATTCGCAGGGCTGTACTTCGGCTACTAAACTGCTCTCTCTTTCACCTCTCTCTCTCTATCTATCCATTTGACCAATCAAACCCAAAATAGCGAAATGAAAGAAATTGTTTTTAAGGTCAAACTTGATACTGTATTTGGAGGTAACCATTTATTGTCAGAGTCCCGCCAGGTCTTTCTTGTCTTGGTAACAACCCACGAGTTGCTATTCTATTATTATTATTAGCACCGCGTCTTACTACCCGTTCGGGTTATACGTACTTAGGCTAATGTGTAATGGTAGGGTGATTGTGAGATGAAATGGAGGATCTACAGTTTAATGTGGAATCCGAACCACGGTGGAGGCCTGGCATTACCCACATTCACAAGATGTATTGTCAGAGGTGAAGGAAGGGTTTGGTAATCAGATAAATCTGTGCCGGGACCGAGGATTGAACCCCGGCTGCCACACAGAAGTCTGACACCTTACCCCTAGACCGCCAGGTCACCAGTTTCAATTTTAAAGGGAACAAGTGTCCATCGACTCGCCGTTTAAGGAATGCTATTATTTTTATTTCCGATGACTAGAATAACATGTTATTGTTCTCACGGTAGCTGTCAAGACGAACAAAATGACCCGGTTAATCAAGTAGAACTCATGAGCAGGACGAGAGCATTCATCGCGTGTCCTGTCTCGCGGGTGGTTGGTAAAAACCACACGTCACTCGGTCCAGTCTGGGCGGGCTGAATGGAGGCCTATTAGCGGGCCCACCACGCTAACACTTCAACTTGAGAACAATCCACACCAAGTTTGAGAAGGAGGAGGGGTGAGGAGGAGGAGGAAAAATTAAGAGGAATGAAAAGGAACCATCCGGTTTTCTTTTGAGAAGCATGCCATCCATTCTGAGCCTCATTCTCATCGCATTCTAGCCGGTACAGTAGGAAGTTCATCAAGAACATTCTGCTCTGGCATCCGCTGACGTCACTGATCATTCTCATTCTGCAAATCTTCCTTCTTTATAGAGTTGTGCGCAAAGACATTCCTTGGGAGGGAGAATAAACACAAATCAATACTTCCTTCCTTCCTCAATTCTACTGGAACGTGTTTTATCGTCTATAAAACTTGACATATTTATTATTGATATGGTACTGTCAAATGGTCTACTCTGACGCTTCACTCTCCCAATGGACTTGACTGCTGCTGATAGGGAGGTCAGCGCTCGAAACCCTGTTAGGTGCCCTGACAAGTTTTTATTCCTTAACTGTTTTCCCCTCTCCCCCCACTCCCACGCCAACAATTACTTTTTTTAGAACCACGTCTTACTACCCATTTTGGTTATACGCTTGTGTATTAATTACGATGAAGGTTTTAGAGATTAGGAAGGTTATATTTAGAGGAAGTGTACCCGAATTTTCGTAGAGAGAGAGTGGAAACCATTTTGGCTAGAGCACTACACTCGACTGAGATTCGAACCTCTACCTCCCCATCTTTGAGTGTCTAGACTAATGCGAGAGTAGCACATTAGAACATGAAACATGGCTCATTCCTCATTCACTGGCACATTAGCGTAATTAGAACATCTGCGTGTAACCCAAACGGGTGGTAAGACGCGGCGACCAAAGGTAAATTCTAAAAACACAACTGTTCAGAAGTGTCTCGATGGTTTGAGTTAAGTGGAAACAGGCCGCCCCTCCCCCAATTATTGAAAACACGAACTAAATGGAATTATCAGGGATAATACGTCAATTAATTAATTCTTGAATTTACATTTCATTGGACTACCCCTATCGGGGAAATTGTTTTGAAAGTTAAGTTAAAGCTGTTAAGTTTTCACGTCATTTTGTTTCAAGTCATCAGTCATCACTGTCACTTGGATCGATGATAAGTATATGGATGTGTGCCGGGCGAATTAGTCGGAACCCAAACTATTGAATCTCAACGGTATAGTATAATATCTTTTGACCGAGTTTATTTATGTATTTAAACATTACTTCCGCTCTACCCCTTTAATCATAGCCAAACACAAAATAAATGTTATTAGGGCGTTAGTGTTTTTATGATTATTTTATTAAACACGGTGGAACCGAAACAATTAGAACATTAGTAACTTGAAAACTAACACTTTAATTGAAAAGTAAACATACACTAGCTAAATAAAAGCAAACTACATATTACACTATTTCACTCATTTGAGCGCCACCGGATGTCAGACAAACGTCAGCACGTTGTCCATCACTGTCCTCAGCAGAGATCGTTTAATTGTTTCTTACCCAGCCTGTGCATACGCTCTCATGCTAGTCCGGATCATCGCTGACTTATAAATGTATTATATCTATTACACACACACACACACACACACACGGAGCTTATAACCATAACTAAACACACATTATTATTATTATTATTATTATTATTATTAGCACCACGTCTTACTACCTGTTATATGTATACACACTTAGCTAATGTGTAATGGTAGGGTGGTTGTAAGATGAAATAGAGGACCTACAGTTTAACGTGGAATCCAAACCACGGTGGAGGCCTGGAATTCCTCACATTCACAAGTTGTGATTAATACACGTCTTGTCAGAGATATATAATATAATTTAATATAATACTTACTTACTCAGGTTGGATAAACATACACAGTAACACTTCATTAATAAATGTAAGAGATTGTTTCGCTTGTAAACAAAAGAACACATTATGTTGTATGTATGTATGTATGTACGGTATATATATATATATATATATATATATATATATATATATATANATAAGTGTCAGGGGCGTAGGGAGAATCTAATTCGGGGGGTGTCTCAAGATCGTAAGTTTATGGCATGATGCTCAGATAAGCTATTAAACCCTAATAAATAAGAACATTATTATTTTATACAAGTGGTGGAAATTATTTGTTTACGTGGGAGGGGAGCACGCAGCAAAACAGATATTTAGGGGCTTTCTACCCTCATTTTACCCTGTGAATGTAAGAAAATTGGATGCTCCTAGAAGCTTTTCAGAGTGTTTTTTCCCTGGAAAATTTTTGAAAAGTGAATATCTCTATAAATTTTTTGAAGTTTGGTACAAGGTCATATTTAAACTTCATTATTAAAAAGTTAGACATTTTGGAGGGTGAGAGGGGTTTGAACACCATAACCTCCCTCCCTACCCCCATGGTAGGTGTGTATGTATCTTGTGTACCAAATACAGGAGCACCATCATTTCGGTATTAGTCATTCATTTTATTTGTTTCACTATTTTTTATTTTTTGTCAAAGCGCATATAGACCATACCAGCCCATTCTGCGGGCCGGATTCGGCTCGTAGGCTATAGTTTGAGGACCCCTGGTATAAGGCGTCAGTCTCGCAATAGATCAGGGTTCAAATCCCGGTAGGATGTATTAAGGGTGTTTTCCCTAAATGGGTTTTCATTCTCCCTTCATGTAGATGTGAATACACCTCCTCTCTATTCAAACTTATCCCTAAAACTTTAATTTAATTAATAAATATTATGCTTAAAACCCAAACGGTTATTAAATGCTGATCATAAGAAAAAATCAAGGAGTAGAGAGGATAAGAATAATTTAGAGGAAGTGCACCCACACTAACAAAGAAAAGGAATAGAAAAACCAGAGGAATAAATAAAAAAATAAAAACCTACATCTAATAATCTCAGCCGAGATTTGAACCTCAGCCTCCACGTCACCAATAAGCCAGAATATTTCTAGACTGACGCCTCATACCGTGTAACCGGACACGCTATAAGATATTCCAGGGAGTTTACATTCCATCCTCCGCTGTTAAAGTAAAATAAGAGATGATAAAATTGTATCCAATTAGATATAAGAAAGTAAACGTTCCGACACAGAGGAATATCAAACCTTTTGAAGTTTCCATTTCAATTAATATGACTTTCACGAGTATTTTCATTTTCCTCTTCGGTTATATTTTCTTTTTGTCTTTCTCTCTGATGTATGCTTCTAAATGAGTTTTCATTTTTCACCTTTCTAAATTCATTCGCTCAATTTTTTTTTACTCTTTATTTTTTTTACATAATTCCGTATCTAGTCTTCTCAAACATGTCTAACCAATAGGGTGTCACACAACATAAAACACGAGGCTGAAATTTCAATATGACACTCAAACATATTAAAAATTCATCTGAAATAATATTAATTACTAAACAGGTTTCGACCAGACTAAATAAACACATAGTTCCCTTGCTAGTCCCACTATCGCGGGTACTGTGAGAATCTCGATAGTTCTAGCTGAACAAAATTAGGTCTACATCGAACTTACAAAAACTCGGACCCCACGGAATGTGTGAGATAAATGAAAATAATAACATGTTTTAAAGGTGCTTTTTTTCTCTTTCTTGAATTTACTTTTTATCTGAAGCTTCACATTTAGAAATTTGTCTTTCAAGGAATGTAAAGTTTTTCAGATCAATTTCTTCCAAGTCGTCATTTAATATTCAGATCAGTACTACTGTACTGATATACTCTAACCTCGAACTATACGGAAGCTTGAACTATTGAGACTAACATTCGGGAGTCTACTATATATATATATATATATATGTATATGTACATATATATATATATATATATATATATATATATACACACATATTAATTGTCTCCACTACATATTTGTTCATATTAATAATAATTGAAGTGTTGACCTTGGAGCTCGCTTCAGGATCCGATGTTTGTGGGTTGAAACCCAGCCGGGATTGACGTGTTTTTCTTGAGTGATAAAAACCCGTAGCACAACTCCCTTCGTAGAGGAAGTCGTCGCGTCAGTCCCATGTCGATTGTGGCACGGGAAAGACCCTTAGAAGGTATGTGAAAATACCTTTTCAGGCAAAATGTGTGATCTCTTTCGATCTCACTCATAGAAATTTTCGTGTGCGTATATAATCAGTGTTTTCAGAAGGTGCCCATTAAATACCTCAACTAATAAACATAATTATATTCAAAAAGCATATCAAATAATTTACTTCCGACCTATTCGAGGTTGAATGCCTCATGTCTATACACTTTAGTAAAATAAATTTTAAAATTCCGACAGCAGCTAAAATTAGCTTGAAGTTGATATTTTTAATCGGAACAAATTAATATGCATATATTTTGGTCGTGTATGGGCTACAGATAATACTGTAATAAATAATTTCCAAACTTTATGTAGGGTTAAAGGCATATAATTAATTGGAAAGTCAACTTTCCTGTAGTACAATGCAAAAGTCTTAAGGGTAGGCTACAAACTACTAGGGAACAAAAACACATACTTCTAGAACATCCAATTTTAAAATGTATTAAAAACATCAATAAACAATAGTTGAGCTCACCGCAAGTCACGTAATTAAAATATTTAAAATGTGCTTTGCAAACACAGGCCTACATAAGCAAACCACGTATAGACCAACTTAAACTAATCCAGAACACTTTACTCTGACGCCAGGAATATTATAAGCCTACGTAAAGTAGCTTTTGGACAAACCCACAAACAAAAGCAGCCCTTTATAGCCACCAATCAGCATCGAACTTGGGTCCCCTATACCATCAAACCATACCTTTAGCCACTCGGACGATGAGGCATAATGTAAATAAGAGTTCATCGTAATAACATAATAATATATGATGAACCGGATGAAAATAATGATAATAATAGCAGTCTATTTGGTAGCTATAGTAAATCAATTTTTAAACATAAGCACAATATAGCTTATATATATATATATATATATATATATCTTTGGTTTCAGTTCTTTGTTTGTAATGTACACTTTTACTATTTCCTAGCAGAGCTACAGTTGGTTCGCGGTAGTTTTGGCCTGTTACAACGGTCAAAAAGCTACAGTCCATCTAGAGTAAGAGTGTAGNAAAAGCTACCAGCTCTACTTCATGTATTCATTCGCTTAAACATAACATGATCTGCAAAACCATATGTTGAGCTTCTGTCACTTTTTGCTGTCAAAACATTCAAAACAGATAATTAGGTTTTAATTATTCTTTTAATTGTTTTTATATTACAGAACACGAACTTATTAAAATAACTGTTTGGATATTTCTTCTTTTTTTTAATCAGCGTCTGTGGTTCACTTAAAAAGCTTTACAAACTAGAGCTTCTAAAAGGCAGCCTTCTCTTTATAATTGTAGAGAGGCGAGCCGGACAATAACTTCATACAAACAGTATTCTGCTATGTTCATGCGCAAGTGTTTACAGAATAAAAACTTCTCATTTTGAAACTAATACGTTATAAAAGAGATAATTTATTCTATAATTTTTGGTGGCCAGTTATAAAAGGTACAAGTGTAGATATAATATTTTTAATTTATTATTTCATGCACTATAATATCTCTTGTTGCCACAACTGCGAAACAAAAAGTGGGAAAACACAATAGTTTCACCAATATGTTTTGCCCCTTAAATTAGCTACACAAAAGCAAATTATGAAGTAGACCTAATAATTAGGGAGGTATTGTTAGAAACATTTGATAACACTTTAGTTTGATACTAAGAAAATAATAACAGTTTCCACATTAGTAACGTTCAATTTTCAAACCAATTTTTGGGATTTAAATCTTCTGTTAGCTGTTATTTACCCCCACCCCCATGCCTACTGGAGCGCTGAAGCATCCAGAAACTGCGCGTTATTTAAGAAGTGGGTTCTATTATAAAATACACATCCATGACTGTTTCCAGCATGTTTCCTGGGTCAGTTTCTTATTCAAGTCACATATTTTCATATGCCCTATACTTGAACTTCAGACTAGAACAGGCACATTACCCAACCCTATGGCTGTTACATCACCGTGAAAGGGTAAACCCACATTTCACCGATAATAAACTTTTCGGCATGCCAGGAATCGAACCAGGGACCCATAAATTCATAGCCAGCTGCACTGGCTACTACACCATAGGGACGGTTACATATGAAGTAAATTTACGTTAATAGTCAAAATAATAAAACATAACGCGGTTCGATGACCTCATGGCCCACTCTCGAAGTAGACTAGACTGCCAATGACGAGGAAAATGAGGTTCAAATCTCGGTTAGGTGTGCTGAGGGTTTTTTCCAAAATAGTTTTCCACTCTGCTTCCACGCAAATGCGGATACACTTTTTATAAATAAAGCCGTCCTATTTCCTAAACCCATTAGCGTGGTTAGTACATAAGCGTATAAATCAAACGTTGTGCTAAAAAATATCGAGGCGGACTAGCACAGGATGGTGTTTAACAGATCTTCAACTGTCATGAAAGAACAAAGGTACCATGAACAGACTATATGTGAATTAACTGACTTTTAAAAAACGTGTAATTCAATAAATCTCGACATTGGACAGTTGATGTTCGTATCAATGGGAATAAACGGTGTAACTCAGGGGGAAATCAAAACTAATTAACTTTATCAGGATACACATGTTAGCTTGCTGTACTAGTGAAAGAGGAGTTCAAACGTTTTTTAATTATATTTTCTATCCAATAGAATAATGCATTTTGACGTTCTGTGTGGTTCTGTGTTTCTCTATCAATTCCTCTCATAGTTATTGAAATGAATAATATATTGTATCGCAATTAGATTTTTGTAAATATACATTTTTCATCATGGCCTTCGCGTTGAATGCAGTTTGGTTTTTTAGGATCCAAATTCTAAACTCAGGTATGTCTCAAATCTTGCCCTCAAAAAGTAGCAATCGCTTTGAATCGAATACCATAAACAAGGACAAACTTGATTTAAAAAAAATAAGAGTGATAAAGAATTTACCAAACAAGCAATCAATGTGAATTCATTTCGAAAAAATTTGGTCAATAAAACACTCGTAGTTGTTAAAAGTATTGGTTACATAGCGTGTTTCTAATTTTGGAAGGAGGGAAGGGTGTTTAAAGGTGCGTCAACCCTAATACTAAGTTTAATATCGCCTTGTAATAAATAAAATTACAATTGCTGTTCTAAATAAAAATTCAATGGTATGACGCACCGTACAGACTTCCCCACCCTTTTGCCTAAAACTATCCCGTTTAAGATAATCCTTCAAGTTTTTGTATTCATTTATAAGAAATATTTTTTTCGTCTACCTATACGAAATTCAAATTCTCTACCATATTGAGAAGCTTTATGTTCTATTAGCTATTTCTCGTCCCCTAGTTTTAAATTCCAAACTTTCTAGCTTTTCTGGTTATTGAAGAGTGGTCCTTTTACAAAATTGGCAAATTAAAATTTTCTTCTATGCCAAAAACAGATTTAATTGACCTAAAACTTTGAAAATATTTTTAACTACTACACTGCCTAATCACCCCCTTTCTCAGTTCTCAAATTCTTATTTTGAAATTTTGAAATTTATTTGACTATCTTCATATGTTTTATTTATGTATTAGCCAAATTTCAATTTTAAACCACACCAAAAAGTAGTTTTCTATATTAGTTGTATCAATTTCAGTTTGTTTCTTTTTCTGGGCTTAAATTTTGAAATTATATACATTCAGACGTAAATTGGCTCTCTCAAAAGGTATATTGACTTGGCCTACTTGTAGAACTTCACGTTTATATCATTCCAAAATAAGTGTTTTTTTATATTAGTTTTAGGAATCTTGAAGGGACCCCACTTCCCCATTTAGTGATATCTCAGTTTTAAATTTAAGGATCAGACTTGGTTGTTTGGGATAGTTCTTAGACCCACCCGACACATTTCAATCTTCTACCACACTGAAAATTAATTCAATATTGTATTTATGGGAATCTAAACCTAGATTTTCCTAGCCCTCTTTCTAGATAGTAAATCTTTAACACTTACTTTAGTATTGGAGAAATACTTCCAAATTTCTGGAAAAATTCAAATTTATGCCTCACATAAACATTTTTTTTTTACTTGACCTTCCCTTTTCATATGTTCTCCATTTAAAATTTGTAGTCCTTTTTGGTTATTTGGAGTGGTCTTCATGACTTCTTGCCGAATTTCAATTTTCTAACCCACTGAAAAGTAGCCTTTTAAAAAAAATTAATAAACAAACCCTACCTAGAAATTTTGAATTTTTAAGACGATTATGGCTATGTATATTTATATTTATACCTGTACGACAATTTAATATTTTTTTGCTACACCTAAACGTGTTTGTTTTTTCTGTTTATAGCCTAAAACCCTTACCCCTTTTCCAAATGTTTCAATTAAAAATATAACATTTTCAGCTCTTAATAGCTATTCTGAGTGGTATTTTCACCTGCCTGCCGAATTTCAGTTTTCTACCCCTTGGAAACTAGACCAGTTGTTTGCTATTAATTTTTGAAATATTTAATATTCGCTTTTCTTCGATTCATTTATAGCAATTTCAACGTTTAAGCTGTATTAGGTTATATGGAGTTATCTCTCTCCCTGTTTGCCAAATTTTAATTCTATACTGCCTCTAAAAAATTGTTCTAACTATAGATCCCCATTTTCCGGACTCCGATTTTGAAATTTAGATTTTTCTGGTAATATGGGGCAACCACGCTACTTTTCTGCGAAGAAAAATTTAAAATTTCCAGACCCAGGGTTTGGGGGAATACGGTGCTGAGTGAGTGAGTGGGTTTTGGCTTTTATATAATTATATTATAAATATTACTTTATTTAGTAACTTAAACAAAACATGATAGACAATAATTAATAAAATAAACCAATATATTGTTTCTATGGTCCATATTCTGACATTGGGAATTCCCAAAGATTATTATTATTACTTTTTAGTCCAGACCTATGGTCGGTCTCATGACTGTTAATAAATATGAAAGCAAACTTTAAATATTATGTAAGTGGATAGAATAATTAAATTGTAATAAAAAGTTTAACATTCCTTATCTGAAGTTTTAGTTGATCCCGTTTCCTTATTGCATAAGAAGACCATACCACGGTAGGCCTTGAAGCGACTACATGTTTCGGGGTTTCGCCCCCATCAGGTCCGAGGGAAACCAATGTGGAACAACAGCAAATTCAAATCTTAACATCTCATCCAATTCTACCGTTTGCTTAAACTTTCACTGTTTCTTAACCTTAGTATTGGTATTTTAAATTGGTTTTCCTCAGACCTGATTACAATTATTAGAGTTTAATTATATCCTGTTACATAACATTAAAGGTATTCTTTCTTTATTTATTAATCTTAAAATTCTCCTTACCAATAACCACGAATATTATTAAAACTTGTGATTGTTGGACAGCACTACAATAAAGGAAATTTAAATTATTAATAATGGGTGTTTTATCATTGGACAGGTTTGTTTTCTTGTTCTAATTGAATAATCCATTATGCACTAATAGCAGCTTTCTTTTTTGATGCTGAAACTTCTTCTTATTTCTATATTTGAGGTCATAAAAGTGTTGTATTCATGGCCTTCCTTGTCCAACCAATCAAATTTACCTTTTTTCGTGGAATAATCTACAGAATGGTTCTCTTTTCATTGACACTTCTTAGAACATCCTTAGTTACCCGATTTGTTCTCTTCGTCCTCTATATTCTCCTTCAGCACCTTATCTCCAAACTGTACAAATATTTACTCTCCTCTTTCCTCGGGTCCGTGTCTAAGGTCCACATGTAGCATTTCACTAGTTTCTTACTCATCTCCAGGTCCAGTTTGCTAGTCAGTAGCATCCTATTCTTGTTGAAATCAGCGTCAGCCATTGCCATTTTTGACTTTGTTAGAGATTATATTTTCAACTAGTTGAAAAATGACACCAGGATAAGGTAACAGATCCTGAAACCTTTTACTAGATTGCAAATACTCTCCCACTGAGCTATCCTGAAATCGTCCCATAGTTAGGGTCATTCTACACTCAAAGTCTATGATGATCGCGTTTGTTAGTTATTATTATTTTAGCACCCCATCTTACTACCTGTTCAGGTTATACGCTTATGTACTAATTAAGATAATGATTTTATGGAGTAAGAAAGTTATATTTAGAGGAAGTATATTCACATTAGCGTGGAGGGAGGATGGAAAATATTTTGGAAAAGCACCCTCAATACACTCGGGTGAGATACAAACCTGGATCTCCCTGTCATCGGCAGTCTAGCCTAATTTGAGAGTAGCGCATTTAAGATCATGCAGCTACTGAAGCGGGTGAGATTATAATTATCTGAGGTATTTCCAACTGATTATATCAGCAAACTACTTATAATATGGAACAGACACAACACCCAAGCCCTAGACCAGGGATACTTAACCTTTTTTGGCCAAGACCCAAAATCATCAAACGATAAACTTTGAGACCTATGGGTCTCTTTTGAAATCAAACAGTGCTAATGTAATAATTTAAATAAGTGCGGTAATTATTTATTATTATATAAAGCCGTAATAATTTCTGGCAAACAATAATTATAAAATATAATCAGAATGTATTATGATAATTAAGAAAATATATCCAGTATTGAGTTTAATAAATTAAATAGAGTAATGTATGGTAGCTCCATTAATAATTATTTATTATTTTGATGTTAGGTAGGCCTACTCATTATTGGGAAGGCATGACAAATATGTAGTAATAATTGAAAATTCAAACCTTTTACAAAACAAAAATCCAAAAATAATTACTTCCATTAGTTCAGTGCGATCCTTGGCCTTGCACTATTGCTGAAAGGTCTTCACATAGTGGTCGTGTCTTTGAAATGCTGCACCTCAAGTCATGCTTTGGTTGTTATCTGCTTCTTGTCTTAGTTTTCTTGAGAGAAAGTTTAGAAAAGACAGTTTCACATAGGTAGGTAATCGGAAATGGAAGTAACACTTTCATAACTTTGTTCCCTAGCATAGGTTTGTCTTTTTTCAGTTTTATCCGAAATGAAAATAAATATTCAACTTGTGTTTGGAAATTGTTATGCAAAGCTTCATCACTTTTAACTTCAATAAGCTCTTCCTGGAGACAACCAATGTCCGAAAAAAGGTTCAGGCAAGTTTTCAACGTCAATGTCATGGTTTACGAACCCAACTGTAATAATCTTCAGTAATGTAGCGATCGAACTCAAGATTTAATTTTTGCAGATGTACCATTATTACATTTTTAACCTCTGCTAGCTCAGTGCTTTTATCTTTCAGAAGCAGGTAAAAAGTCGGGGAAGAAACCATCTTATGTTCTTATGTTTTCTTTTTCCACAGTTTCAACATTCCTTTGAATACTGTCAATTTCTCTGTTAGGCCAACGACGGTTTTATCGCGACCTTGCATTGAGGTGTTCAACTTATTAAGTTCCGAGAATATATCTGAAAGGTGGGCTAAATTAAATATCCACTTTTCGTTAGAGAGCCGGGAAGTCAAAAGATGATTCTCTTATGACAAAAATATTTCAATTTTCTTGCGTAGAGATACAACTATTTGAAATACATTTTCTCGAGACAACCACTCAACTTCAGAAAGATACAACAAATGGATGTACTCAGAGCCCATTTCAAAGTACAACTGGCTAAATAATTATCCTCTTGTTAAGTAGCCCTGCTTTTATAAAATGGACGACCTGAACAACATATTTCATAACAATATCCAAATCCTCTGACAGCCTCTTAGAAACAAGATTTTCCCTATGAAGAAGACAATGAATCCCTTTTACCTGTGGATTAACTTTATTTACTCTTGCATAGAAGCCCTGGCGTGCCCCAGGCATTCCAAGACAAACTTTCTTCTTTAAAAATATATTTTTTTTAGTGAAAAATATCTTCTCATATAGTAGATGTGGTAAGTGGACAGCAAAACAAAAATCCTTCTTCCATTCCGCTAAGTCCAGCAGAGCTTATGTAGGCTATGAGTTAGTTGAGCGTCACCACTTGCATCAGTTGTTTCATCCAGTTGTAGACCAAACTGCCCACTAGTTTTGATGAATGAAATCACTTGTCTTTTAATATCAATAGACATATAATGGATAAGTTTACGAATAGTATCATTTGAGAGTGGTATTTGTTCTCTTTTTTTTACATATTCATCACCACAGGTTGTTATCCCTTTTACTGCGGCTTCGCGTGGAGTGGTTTGGTTTCGTCTAAGTCCAGCTTCCGGGCGACGAGGCGTCGATCTCGTGGGTCCAGTGGATGGGGGTAAGGAAGGGAGATGGGGGAGAAATCATAGGTGGGTTCTGGTGTGGTCAAGGGGTGTAAATGGTAGCCCTCAGGACTAAAAGGGGAAATTGGAGTAGGTGGGGGTCGTATGGTCGGTGTGGGGGAAAGTCGAGGGGAGGAATTGTCTACGCTCGGAGATCCTGGAGCGGAGTGTTGGCGTTCGTAGGTCTGGTG